>WSYH01013316.1:0-17263 GCA_036426205.1 Ascaphus truei
CCTGCTAGTATTACTCCCGGTGGTAATTTTGGGCATATGAGAGACTTGGGGAGACTTTGAGAGACTTTGACTGCCTCCCTGCCGGTTCCCTCGCTGCTGCGGAGACTGTGACGTCATCACGCAGTATCCCGTGATGGAGCGACAACGTGGCACGCCGAGTGTACCCTTGCAGAGCTGAGGTCTCACCACCGTACAGTGGATCTGCTCGCTGAGCTACACGAGCTGCACCAGCTGGCTTGGAAGCGTGAGCGGTCCCACCAAGCACCAATACCTGCAACGGAGCATGGTTGCTGTAAAGGGAAATCCCCTTGGGAGCGATGTACTGCTGGATGAGGGGTTTTGGACATTATTCCTGCTCCTGAACCAACGTAGCGCCCCCGCTGAGAGAAGCAAGCTGCAGACTCTTCTGACAACAGTTGCTGAGTGGTAACTTGTGTGAAACACACTAAATGCACCTATTCCACTGTTTTGATGTACGCAGATTTATTACCCTGTAATTACTAATATATAGCATTACTTGCTTCACTATTTGGCGTTGTGCGCTGTTTCTTTTGTTTCCAACACACCTACGTGTTTCAGGCCGTGTGCCCTTTATCAAGGTGTGCAAGGTATGCATGGGCGTACCTGGATGATATAGCCATTTTTAGCGACACCTGGGAGGCACATCTGAAGCATATAGCAGCGGTCCTATGGAGGATCAGGGAAGCCGGTCTTACACTAAGGCCAAGCAAGATCCAGCAAATATATGCATTTTTCTGTGTAAACGAGCCCGCCAAAGTGGAGGCAATAGTGGACTGGCCTGGTCCCCTGCACCAAGAAGCAGGTCTTGTCATTCCTTGGCACCGCAGACTACTACCAAAAGTTTGTTCCTCAGTATAGCGCCCTGGCCAAACCTTTGGCAGACCTGACCAGGAAGCGGCCTGGTAGCATGGTCTCCCGAGTGTGGGGAGGCATTCAAGGCTCTGAAGGCTGCTCTTGCCAGTGCTCTGATCTTAGCGGCTCCTGACTATAGCAAGTGGTTTTTGGTGCAGACCGATGCCTCGGACTGTAGCATCGGTGCTGTTCTGAGCCAGGTAGGCGAGGATGGTGGGGAGCTCCCCATAGTCTACCTGAGCCGCAAGCTGTTACCTCGGGAGGTTGCATATGCTACAATTGAAAAAGAGTGCCTGGCAATTGTTTGGGCTCTAAGGAAGCTTCAGCTCTATATGTACGGGCGGGCTTTCACAGTGATCACCAATCACAATCTCCTGTGTTGGTTTCAGAGGGTGTTGGGGGAGAACGGAAAGTTGCTACGCTGGAGCCTTGCCCTTCAGGAATTTTACTATTCAGCACAAGAAGGGCAGGGAGCACTGCAACACGGATAGCCTCTCCCAGCAGGACAACCCCAGTGATACAAGGACTTCAAGGATTGCAGGCTTGGGTAGTCATCTGATGGAGTGGCTGCCCCTGAGCCTTCACCTTGAGGGAGAGATGTGACGGTAGGGGTAGCTGGTTTCACTTAATACAGGCGAATCCCGGCTGGCTATCCCTAAAACTGTGTGTATCTGGCCACCTCTGTGAGCTCATATGGCCAGTACATTTTGTGTAGTGTAACTCCTTCCAGAGAAGAGCATAATCACTGTCTGATCTGGGAGGGGAAATCTGTGTGTATTGTGGGGGAACAGGGAATGTGAAATGTACATACTTTAGAAGCACTTTATTCCCACTAAATTGTATTCCCCAAGCTAGCCAGCAAAGTAATGTAATTTGTGCTTAATCATTTCTATGCAGGCAGACACGGCAATTCACTTAGCTAAGCTTCTTGCATAGAAATGCCGGATCAAGACAAAAGCTGGGAGCGGCTAGGTGTCGGACAAATGGTGAGCAGGGAAGGATGGACAATCAGGTCTGGGGATGGGCTCTCTCTGGGTAGAGCCTTTGTTCCTGCAGACTCTGAGGTGCCTAACCAGAGGGCAATATAGGGCTGGCCAAGGGAAGCCTTTGTGGGGACGGAACCCGTAGGCATGATTTCCATTGGCCAATTTGAATTTCCTGTTCGCCAAAAGCCTTGTCATCACGAGGCGGTCCTGAGTACCTAAGCACGCCCCTTCCTCTGACAGGTGCAGCCAGGCGAGCCCTTGGCTGGGGATTGGCTGCACCATCTCAATCCGTGCTCTGATTGGTCGGCGGCTCCTTCTCCATAGACAAAATAGGCACCAAGGCCAGTACCATCTGGCAGGATTTTCAAAGTTGCTATTGAGTGAAAAGCATTTTGAGGAACCAGGACATGAAGTGGTCAGGGTAAGCCTGCCTGAAACAGGCCCCTGAATCTAGTCAAGGCTAGAGTCTTCCCCCCAGGCCCCTAGTTGGTGAGTGTATAGTGGTACTATAATTGTGTATTTTATATGTCTGCTGGCTTGCCAGAATAAACCTCGTTTATTCAACTTCTTTGTCCCATCCGGTGATAGTGATCCCGGTGTTAAAAGTACTGGTCTCCTGTGAAAATCATAACGCACCATTAATCTTCAATAAGTTTAAACTTTATATTTTTTGAGCAGCTGTTTTCAGATTTGCTTCCTACTGCTGCGGCCAAGTTTATTCGAGCATTTACCCGTTCTTGGCCGCAGCAGTAGCCTGGCGCGCGCCCGAGGGTGACGGGCGCGCGCCGAAGCAGCGGAAGAGCGCCCTCCGATCGGGGCGCTCTCCCTACCGCTGCCGGGTCCGCCGGGTCCCCCGGAACCCCCTGCCGCCGTCCCGCACATCGCGGGACACCAGGGCTCCCTCGGGGAGCCCTGGACGCGCATGCAGGGGGCGCAGGCTCCCGAAGACGCGTGACCGCGCGTCTATGACGCGCGGCACGCCGAGGGGCGGCCACTAGCAAGCCGGGAAATCTCCCGGCTTGCGGTACCGGCCACACTTTAATAAAGTGTGTCGGTAGTGTATTTTACTTATTATCTCCATATTAGTTGTTTAAAAAACTAATGCCAACTATAGAGGTAGCAGACAAGTTCCTTGGTCTTGCCATTGCACATGTTGCAGTAAAATGCTGCATATATCTCCATACTATGCAAATAACCCATTTGACATGTTATTCTGAAGCAAGTAACTGTAGATGCACCAACATCCACTGTAATCATTGATTAATACTCTGTATAATCATGACTCGTCCAGGCTGCAATTGAGATACCAAGTGGTCCTATTGTGCTTAGAATTCTGCTTACAGCAGTATAAAAATAGATGTCCTTTTGGTTATTCATTGCTCTATAGCCTAATTCATATTCAAATGCTGCTTCTAAATTCATTTTGTAGCATTTGAATGTTCTACTTGCTTAGCTATATTGCTTCAACGCCAAAAGCATCGGTCCCATTTCTACAATATATCGGCAACATTTGAAAGAAAAGTATATTTTAGGAATTCTATTATTTTTATTAATATAATTTACATGTTGAAGCCCGTGCAAGATCCAGCAAATATATACCTTTTTTTGTGTAAATGAGCCACTCCAGTTCTCTTTCAGTAATGCTCTAGCCATGTGATCATATGATCTTTTAAGTTTCGTTTCACGCAGTTCTTTTTTGTTAGACTATATCAAATTATTTCTCCTGATTAATTTAAATTACATATTTTCTTATCTTCATATATAATATTAAATCTAATTTATCTTATAATATTAAATATAATTTATCTTTAATATTTTACTCAAATGGGTCATAAATCAAATCAGTATTACTATCTTGGGTCCAAATACAATAAGCTGTGTTAGCTTATTCAGCGAAACGCGTATCAACTAAAGGGAATAACCGAACTTTAACCAGTTTTACTTCTTCAACCACCCCAGAATCCCTTATGACGTACAACATTTGGGCTGTAAGCCCATTCCCCGTCACATCCAGCCAGATACCGGATCTAACCATGTGATCGCTCCGAAGAATGGTCACATTATCAGGAAGTACAGAGGTTCTGTGGTCACGAAGGTGGCATCACTCTCTGGCAATAAATGGGGTTAAATAGGGTAGAGTTAAGATTTTTGGGCAGTAAACGTAAATGAAATGCAAGTGATATGCAAACAGGGCGTTATCCTAACATTGCATATTGTGACAACTGAGTCACTTTGCATGGTCTTTTCTCTCACATTAAAGCAGGAAAGGTAGGGTTCACTTATCAAGTTTATCAACAAAACGGCACAAAACAGAACAAGAATGAAAACAAAATACCTATCTCCCTCTGGATCTCTAACTAACATACTTGTCAGTTCCTTAACTATAGATTGAAGAACTAAGCTCTTTACCAATACTTAACCCTTTTACCTCTGTAAGCAAACCAATTGCTTCCATAGTCAACTCTATCCTGTCTGCAGGCCATATCCCTAAGACCTGGAAAACTGCCAGAGTTGTCCCAATCTTCAAAAGTGGGGACAAAAACACTGTCTCAAACTACAGGCCAATCTCACTTCTCCCAATTCTATCCAAAGTTATGGAAAAATGTGTCCACTCCCAATTAAGCGATTTCTACACCAAGACAAATTTCCCTAGCCAATTCCAGTCTGGGTTTCGTCCCAAACACTCCACCGTAACTACCCTGCTAAAAGTTTGCAATGAAATCCAGTGTGGAATGGAACGGGGACAACTCACTGGTGCAGTATTCCTAGATTTTGCAAAGACTTTTGACACAGTTGATCATGTTATCCTGCTTAACAAACTCCAGAGCTCTGGAATAGGGAAACATGCTTTAAACTGGTTTCAGTCCTACCTATCAGGAAGATCCCAACATGTGTCCATCTCAGGCTCTAACTCCAACCCCCTGGATATCACCTGTGGTGTCCCGCAAGGCTCTGTTCTGGGGCCCCTACTCTTCTCAGTGTTCATTAATGATCTTCCCACAGCTTGTAAGGAAGCCTCAATACACATGTATGCAGATGACACAATCCTGTATGCACACAGCCATAGCCTCTCTGACCTTCAACACATACTTCAGTCTGACTTTTTGAGACTCGAAAACTGGATTTCCCAAAACAAACTCTTTTTAAACACTGACAAGACTGTAACAATGGTATTTGGGACCAAGACTAAATTTGTAAAGCTTCCAGTGACTGAGCTCCTGATTAGAACCAACGCTAACACCACCCTAACACCTGTCACTAGTTTTAAATACCTGGGCTTATGGTTTGACTCCCACTTAACATTCGGGATGCACATTGATACCCTGTCAACCAAGACCTATGCCAAACTAGGGGTCTTTACAGGAACAAATCCTCCCTAAGTCTCCTGGTCAGAAAGCGTATTGCACAGCAGATGCTAATGCCAATTATTGACTATGGAGACATAGTATATGGCTCGGCTCCTCAAACCCACCTTAGCAAACGTGACACCCTCTACAATTCAATTTGTCGTTTTGTTCTCCAATGCAACTACAACACACATCACTGCGAAATGCTCAAAGAACTAGATTGGTCATCACTAGAGTCTAGGCGCAAAGTTCACCTTTCCTGTCTCACCCTCAAATACTTTCTGGGCAAGCTACCCAGCTACCTGAACTAGCTCCTCACCCCTACCACATGCAGCACCTATGACCTGAGATCAGACTCCAAAAGACTATTCATGGTCCCAAGACTCAACAAAGTATCCGGACGTTCCTCCTTCTCCTTCCGTGCACCCCAAAACTGGAACAACCTACCAGAGACTCTCATATCCACCACCAGCTTAAGTTCTTTCAAATCTAAGGCTGTCTCGCACTTTAATCTGGTCTGTAACTGTTTCATACTCTCATAATATATATTTTCTTTAACTGTGCACGCAATGTCTTGTATATAACGTATACCTTGTTCATTTATGTAACTGTATTTGTAACCATGTATTATTTTGTTTTACTCTGTGCCCAGGACATACTTGAAAACGAGAGGTAACTCTCAATGTATTACTTCCTGGTAAAATATTTTATAAATAAATAAATAAATAACAAAGTCTCTCCCTCTGACCTTCACGGGTTGTGGGTTAGGTACAAACAACAGGCCCTGAGTCCAGCAGGCCTGGAAACTGTTCCAAACGGTGTCCTTGCTGGTTGACGTATGGCTCAGTTCTGTCAGGCCGCTGACTGCTTTTAAAAGCCCTTGCAATCAACAGGTAACAGACACACTCTAGCTGCTTGCCTAGCTATGAGTTTAACCTCCTGCATGCTGGAGTGACTGCATTCTGCATACTCTCTCTATAATAGACAGTCTGTGACTGTTACAATATCCACTAAAGGCTGTTATGGGTAACTTGGGGAAATAACACTAACTTCATAAATCATATCAAAACCTGGCGTTACACCCAGACAGACCCTGATTAACCTGATTTTCTAATGCTGCTGTGTGTTATTTGGCATGCAAAGCAGAAAAAGTCTATTTGAATGTCAGTGCGCATGTGTATTGTATTGTTTTGTATCCAGGTTTGTCATCAGGCCCTGGGGAGTTAGACCCCTCAACAGGTAATACCTGGTCATCTCCATGGAAGAATGCTTATTTGTGGGGGCTGCCACTAAAAACCAAATAATTGGTGATGTGACCAAATAACTAGTCTATTATTAAGTCAGGGACTTCTAACCTGCTCTGGAAAAATAGATCAAGTGTGTGTGTCCACTTTTATGGGTAGCAGAGGCAACAACTTGTTTAAAACCCAGAGCATTCATTGTGCAGAAAAGGTTTTGACCAAATTGCAAGAGTTTATCATTAACACAGGTATAGAAATATGTTGGTAGTACATGATGTTAAGGCAGTAAGGATCCCTTCACTTGTGGATCAAAGTGAGCAAGTGGAAGTGTAGGAACCGAGAACTCTTTCAGATTGCTAGGACTCTAATTATGTAGGGGTTCAAATGTCAATAAGACAACATTCACAGAAAAAAAGAATAGGTGCAAAACATGAAGCGTCTAAAATTAGAATTGAATGAATGTTCAGGCAGCCAGGTGGAGGACTGTGGTAACAACCAGTCAGGAAACAATTGAAAAAAAGGGGTTACACGGCAGCCAAAGAGAGGTAAATACCAGACCAGTATAAGGTGTATCATCCAAATACAGTCCTTGGGATGATGAATAGTGATGATTCTCACCTCAGCAGTGCATAGTGGAAAAAGAAAAGAAACGATAATATGCAGTAAATAAACACAAGGGGGGGAAAGCACAGATACTAGCAATGAAACAAACAAGACATACAAACATGACACACTAGCACGCCTAATATTATAAAAGCATATTTATTAGTGTGGAAAGTGCATAAAACCGATCGATCCGGAGGGGTAAAATTACAACACCTACTCCAAAATGCTGGAAGGTACGCAAAACGATCTGATGCGTGCAGCCGGCTCTCAAGAGGCGACCGAGCACTTGGGCTGGCGTCTACACGTGACTGAGATGCCAGCAGATGACTCAGATGACAAGGCCTCTGGGCGGACGTGACGTCACCTCCGTTGTAATTTCTCCACCGGCTCACAGGACTCCAATCCTCCAGTCCCTCCTCAGCAGCCGCAATGTCGCCGCCACCTCGGTTTAAAGCACTTATTTGAGACTGCAGATTTCTCCTTTGGAACGGCAAACTTCACCACACTGGAAACACTCTAAAAACTTGGAACTTTCCCGACGCGTTTCGTTCACGCATGCGCGTACTTCTTCAAGGGATGTGCTTGTCTAATAGTCTCTATGGTATATACCATCAGTCCAAAGTCCTGGTTGGTTAATTGGATAGTTGGTATTAACCCCACTAGGCTAATAGACACAGCACATAAACAACGGCCTATGCTAATCAACATACATAACAAACATACAACTTAATTGGGATAACAGAAAAGAGGGGAAAAACGTTAAAAAACTTTAAAAAGACATAAAAATATACAGTGGCAGAACAATGAATTAATGACTTAAAATAAAATGGATAATAAAATAAATAATTAATTATAAAAAGGCTTTGAGTTCAAAGTCGATATTATTCCTTGGGGAGAGAGTTTTAAGTTCATAAATCCAGTAAGCCTCACGTATATCTGGCCTGCTGGAGTCTACTCCCCCTCTAGGATTAACATCAACTTGCTCAATGCTGACAGATAAGACCCTTGGGATTTTATTGTGGTACAGAGAAAAATGATGTGAGACACTATGTGTCACTAAGCCCCTTCTAATGTTGTAAATATGCTCATAGACACGTCTCTGGAATGTTCTCTCCTTGTTTCTGCTGCCCACATATTGCAGCAAGCGCAAGGGCATTGCAATATATATAACATATGTGAAGTGGCAGTTGATGAATATATATTAGGGTAACTCCTCTTAGTAACATTGGATGTAATTTTTTTTTAATTTTTACTAAAGGAACATGCTACGCATTTTGCACAGTGAAGAAACCTTTTAATTCCCTCCTAGTTTCTGCTTTTTTTGTTCACCGGACAACTGGGAGCTAGTTTGATTTTATAAGTTTTAGCCTTTGGAAAATTAATATTGGCTTTTTTTGGAAGGATATCTGCCAATACTTCATCTTGTAATAAATAGCCAATACTTATTTATAATTTGTTTAATTTTGGCGGCCATGCTCATTATATTGAGTAATGAACGCTACCTCTGGTTGTGGACTGTATTTATTGTTTCCTTCTTTTGACCTCATATTGAAGTAAGTGTCCCTATTGTCTCATTGATCGTATTAAAAGCCTCATTTAATTCAAAACTCTTGGTATTTTCTATAATGAATTTTGTTTTAGATCTTTCTGCTTGTTTTTTAAAATCTCGTCTTCTGAACATGTTACGACTTTAAGACGTCATCAATATTTCCCTTTTGGAATGTTTCGCAGAGCCACTGCGGATTATGGTGACTATCGTGGCGCACATAGTTATTTGCCTGCACAGGCTTAAACAGGTTTGTGTGTGCAATAATATCATCTTTGACATATATGTGGAGGTCCAAAAAATCAATGTGTTCAGTACTAAAACTACAGGTGAATTTTAGACTTCACGGGTTGTGGGTTAGGTACAGACAACAGGCCCTGAGTCCCGCAGGCTGAAACTGTTCCAACGGTTTTGTCTCTTGCTAGGTTCGACGTATGGCCTACAGTTACATGCGCAGGACCGCTTGATGCTTTTAAGAAGCTTCCTGAGGGGGTGCAATCAAGCAGGTAACTGAGCGTACAGCTCTAGCTACTTGCCTAGCTATGAGTTAACTCCTGCATGCTGGATTGCCTGATTCTGCATACTCTCTCTATAACTAGAGCAGTTCTGTTGACTGTTTACCAATCCACTAAAGCTGGTAGGGGTAACTTGTGGGAAATAACACTTAACTTCAAATAATATCAAAACCTGGCGTAAAACACGCCAGCAGGAACCCTGATTAACCCTGATTTTCTAATGCTGCTGTGTGTTATTTGGGAATGCAATAGCAGTAAAACGCTATTTGAAAATGTCAGTGCGGCCATGTGTATTGTATGTTTTTGTATCCAGGTGTTTCATCAGGCCCTGGGGAGTCTAGACCCTCGCAACAGGTAATACTGTCATCTCCATGGGAAGAAATGCTTAGTTGTTGGGGCGGTAGCCACTAAAAAACCAATAATTGTTGATGTACCAAATAACCTAGTCTATTATTAAGTCAGAGGACTTCTACCTGCTCTGGAAAAAGATCAAGTGTGTGTGCTCCACCTTTTATGGGTACAGAGCAACAACTTGTTAGAAACCCAGAGATTAGTTGTGCAGAAAAGTTGTGACCAAATTGCAAGAGTCTTATCATTAACACAGTGTTCATAAGAAATATGGTTGGTAGTACATATGTTAAGGCAGTAAAGGAGCCTTCATATGTGGATCCAAGTGGAGCAAGATGGAGTGGTAGGAACGAAGAACTCTTTCAGATTGCTAAGGACTCTAATTATGTAGGGGTTCAAATGTCAATAGAAACATATCACAGAAAAAAGGAAGAATAGGGACAAACAGCGCTAAAAATATTAAAATTGTACTGAATGTTTCAGAGCGACCAGTGGAGACTGTGGGTACAACTCATCAGGGAAACGAATTGAAAAAAAGGGGTTAACGGCGCCAAGAAGACAGGTAAAATACCAACAGTAGAAGTAGGTATCAGTCCAAATCAGTCCTTGGGATGATGACATATTGAGATTCACCTCAGCTTGGCATATGTGGAAAAAGAAAAAGAAACGATAATAGTGCAGTAAATCAACAAACACAAGGGGGTGGAAAGCACAGATACTAGCATGAAAAAACAAGACATACAAACATGAAACACAAGTGAGCATCGGCCTCCCTTTAATATAAGGTTAATGTAATATAGAAAAGCATATTTGCATAGTATGGAAAGGGCACTAACCGCATCCGGATGGGGTTAAAATTACAACCCTACCACAAAGCTGGAGCGACAGAGCAACGATCTGATGTGCAGCCGGGCTCTCAAGATGGCAAGCCGGGGCACGTTGGGCCTGGCGTCTACACGTCGGAGAGCCGAGAGTCGAAGGCAGATGACTCAGATAACCAGGCCCCTGGAACTGGGGCGGATCAGTGACGCTCACCGGGTCCTTGTAATTTCTCCAACTGCTCACAGGACTTCCAATCCTCCAGTCGCTCGAATTACGCAGGGGCCGCATGTTCGCGTGCTCCGGGACCTCGGTTTTAAGCAACACTTATTTGAGACTTGCGATTTCTCTTTGTGAACTTGCAGACTTCTGCAGAGAGCGTGAACACTCTAGAAGAAGGTTTGTGATCTGGCCTGCTCGAACACGTCCACGCGTTGCAGCAGCATCGCGCGTATTCTCTTCCAAGGGACTGTGCTTGTACTAATAGTCCTCTATGGTGATATATCCATCCGTCCAAAGTCCTGGTGTGGTTAAGTGGAATAGTTGAGTATTAACCCCACGTATGGGCTAATAGAACAACAGGCACATAAACAACGCCTATGCTAACTCACATACATAACAAACATACAACATTAATTGAGGGATAACAAACAAGAGGGAAAACAGTAAAAACATTTACCAACGCATTAAAAATATTACAGTGGCAGAACAATGAATTAATGACGTAAAATGGATAATAAAATAAAGAATTAATTATAGCAAAAGGCCTTTTGAGTTCAAAGCGATATTCATGGTGCCTTAGGGATAGAGTTTTAGTCATACAATACCGTAAGGACTCCCAGCTATATGGCGCGGACGGAGTCTACTCGCCGCCATCCTAGGAGTTACTCAACTTGTCAATGCTCTGACAATAAGACCTGGGATTTTTATTGTGGTCAACAGGAGAAAAAGTGGTGAGAAGCACTATGTGTCACTAGCCCATTCTAAATGTTGTAATATGCCTCATAGACACGGCTCTGAATGTTCTCCCTGTTTCATGTCGACATCATAGTCATGGCCACCCCAAGGCACTGGCATAATAAAATATATAAACATATGTATAGTGGCAGCTTGATGGAAATATCATATAGGTAACGTCCTCTTATCGAAATGTGAATGTAGATTTTTGTTGTTAATGGTTGTACTAATAGTAACATGCAGGGGCGATTTGCACGGTGAAAGAACCTTTAAATGCCCTCCTAGTTGTTCTTGCTTTTTTTGGGTCACCGAGCACACTGCGGGGCTAGTTGGATTTTAGTTATTAGCCTTGGAAAATCATGAATGATGGCGTTTTTTGTGAAGAGATATCGGCCAATACGTATCTTGTAATAAATAGTGTCTCAATACGTTATGGTTTAATTTGTTAATTTTGGCGGGTCCGATTCCGTCATGTATATTGAGTAATGAGCGCTACTGGTTGTGACGTATGCCTATTTGTATTGTTTCCTTCTTTGACCCGTCATATTGAAGTAAGAGTGTCCTATTGATCTCATTGACCGATTAACAGCTCATTTAAGTTCAAAATCGTGGTATTTCATTAATACATTTTTGTTTATGACTCTTCTCTTTGCTTGTTTATAAATTTACATCGTCTTCCTGAACAGTTAACGTAAGACGTACAATTGTCCCTGTTGGATGTTTCGCTCAGCGCGGGGGGAAGGCATATTATGGTGACTATCCGTAGAAGCTGCGCACATAGTTATTTGCACTGACACGGCTTAAAAAAAGGTTTTGGCGCTGTGGCCAATATATCACAGTCTTGGACATCATATGTGGAGGTCCCAAAAAATCAATGTGTTACAGTACTTAAAACATACGGTGAATTTTAAATTATAGGTGATTGTGATTTAGATAAGTGCAAAAAGTCATTGTAAAGAATCCTGGTGCATGCCAAATGAACAATCTACATCATCAAATGTAGAGCGCACCTCGCCAGAGCACCCAGGTTTGCTCTAGGGGGGGAAAAACCCGCTTGTCACAATGAACTCCTCTCCCACTGTCAATAAATAAGTTGGCATAACTAGAGCAAACTCGTTGCCCATAGCAGGTACAACCATTTCTGAAATGTAATAGTGGGATTAAAGTGAAATAATTATGTGTTAAAATAACCTAATAATACTCTCCATCAAAGCAAATCCTCTTTAGTGCGTGATAGCCACGGGTCAGTTATCCGTTTTGCGTAACACGGTCCTGCCACTCCTTGATGATGGTCGATAACTGTTGTTATTTAAGGATGTTACATCGCTGTAGCATAAAAGTATCCTTGCTGCCATTCAAATCTTTTAAAATTTGCAGCGTAAGGTGTGTCTGTCTCGCAAATGGGATTAACCACCAGTGACTACAGGTTGAAGAGGTGATCTATAAAGTGTGAAAGAATTTAAGTGAGGTAAGAATACCAGAAATAAATAGGGTCTCCGGCCGGAGGTGCAGTGTTTAAATTTGTTTGTGATTGTAGGTATAAAATAAATAAAAACGGTTGTACGTGGAAACTGAAAAGAACGGAGAAATTTAAACTCATCCTGCCATGAATGCCCCCCACCAGAAGTCAACAATTCCCCAGTATCGGCTGTGAAATGCATACAAAGGGTCACTGTTAAGGGGGAGGTATTGGTCTCATTCCCAGTAATCTCATGCGCTCTTTTAGATAATACTCTTTGTCCATGACCACATACCCCACCCTTATCAGTCCGATTTGTAAACAACGAGTCATCTTTCTCTAGATTTTGGACTGCCTCTTTTTCTTAATAATTAAAATTATCTTTTTGATTTATATGTTCTACATGCAATTCTCTAGATCTATGGCTGACCATTTCTACTAAAGGAGCTTACAGATGTCCTTGCGCGAACTTGATAGAAAGCTGGATGCTTTTGAAAATCTTTTCTTGAGGATCAGCAGTACTGCGTACCTCTGAAGGGATTGGTTGTTAGTGATTTATTTTTTGTCCTAGCAAAATATTTTTTTCGTCCAGGGCGATTTTGCGGGCAAAATTTATGAACTCTATGAGTAGATTAAACTATTTGAGGTCCACGACTGGAGCAAACTTAAGAGGCCCTTTGGTGAGTACTTTTTTTTCGCATGAGGTGAGCTGGCTACTGACTTATATTAAAATATTGCGGAGATACTTTTTGTAATTTTTACCATGCTACGTATACTGTCTGAAAATTGGTCTAGTAATGTGAACATGTCCTCATCTTTCTCCTCGGGTCCGTCTTTCTTTTTTTGTAGTTAGTGGAGGTTGGATTTCGATTGAATGTTTTGATTTATTTCACCTCTGGGAAGATTTGATCTCTGTCCTTCCTCCATCTTAAAAAGAAAAAATTGTGTATTTAATGCTGGTGCTGGGGCGGAGTGGGTGTATCGAGAGGATGCTCTCAAATCACTCTCTGATCCTTATCGGACAGCAATGTATATCTATTCTGACAAGCTGATGGGAATTGATTGAGGTACTGGTAGGTGCATCCATGATCGTTCCCTTTTTTAGCTCTTTTTTTGTGCGATAAATATTTTTATCATGCAAAGGTTGGCTTAAGCCGAGACGAACCGGTCTGTGCAGGAACAGTAACACTTAAATGGGGATGGTTTGGGGGCATTATAGGTAACTCCCTTTTGTATAAATCTGTCCTTTTAGCATTGGATTCTTTAGGTCTATCGTCTACAACTGGGTTTCTTATTATCTACATTTGTAACATAATCTCTTTAGATTTCTTTTGCCCAACCGTGTCATAGTAGTTGTATATATCCCTGAAAATTTGTGTTGTTTTAATTTGAACTATCTCTAATTCCGCCTGACTAGCCTTTTCCTTAATAGTCGGTTCTAGAGCGAGAACGGTCTTTGTTGTTTATATAGGGATCTTAGTTGGATCTTCAATATCTATAATATGGTCATCCGTTCGCTAGGGTGTTCCTCGTTGATTACACCAAAAGCTTCATGAGGGGAGACACAAACATTGGTCTAATATTTCATCATTCCCTCATTGAAAGCCCTCATGTATGCCTATCCCCCGTGTGGGCGTTTTTCGAACCCTCAGCCCTAGGGATACGGTGATTTCCAAATTACTTGCTCAGGTGGGTGCGGTTGCCCACCATTGTTTGCTTCTAGCATAAGTGTTCTTCTACTCTGAACGAACAAGATTGTGTTGTAAAATCTTCAGTACCACCTTTACTATACCTTGGACTGAGCTGGGGTCACTAAAGATGTATCAACTTGACATGTATACGAGATCTTAATAACAGAGAATCATGATGACACTGAAATGGAATAAAAATATAAATATATAAAGCAGCCTAACACCAATTGTATCAAAACAAACAATGCACAGAAAAAAGAATAGTGCACAAACAGCGTAAAAATATAAATTGAGCATGAATGTTCAGGCACCAGGTGGAGGGACTGGTGGTACACAAGGCTCAGGGAAACAATTGAACAAAAGGGGTTAACCGGGCCAAAACGATAGGTAAATCACAGAGACCAGTTAGAAGTGTGTATCAGGTCCAAATTACGTCCTTGGGATGATGAATGAGTGAATGATTCTTCAACCTCAGCATTGCATATGTGGAAAGAAAAGAAACAGACTAAATAGTCATAAATCAAACACAAGGGGGGGAAAGCACAGTACTGAGCAATGAAACAAACAGACTCACAAACATGAAACACTAGGCCACGGTCCCTAAATCTTAATAAAAGCATATACTAATGACTATTAGACAGCAGAATGATCCCTTGAGAAGTACGCGCATGCGTACGAAACGCGT
Source organism: Ascaphus truei (assembly GCA_036426205.1). Lineage (NCBI taxonomy): Eukaryota > Metazoa > Chordata > Amphibia > Anura > Ascaphidae > Ascaphus > Ascaphus truei. The sequence continues at coordinate 15,074 of WSYH01013316.1, forward strand.
CGGATAGCTTCCAAGTTTTTATAGGTTCCAGTTGTGGTGAAGTCTGCAGTTTCCAAGGAGAAACTCATGGCAGTCTCAGCATCAAACCTAAGTGCTTTAAAAAAAAAAAACACCGAGGTTGTCGGCGACATTTTTTTTGGCGCGGGGGGTGCTGAGCAGGATCTGGAAGGACTGCGAGCCTGGTGAGCTCGGTCGGAGAAATTACATACGGAGGTGAGTCAGTCCGCGCCGGAGGCCTTAGTCTATCTGAGTCATACTGCCTAGGCACGTCAGTCACTGGAGACGCAGCCGCAGTGTCCGGGTCGCCATCTTGAGTATCCAGGCTGCACGCATAGATCCGTTGCTGTACCCTTCCCAGCATTTTGTGGGAGTAGGGTTGTAATTTGTACCCCTCCCGAGAGCGTGTTTTTTATGCCACTTTCCCACTAATAAATATGCTTTTTTAATATGTTTCGGCCGTGCTAGTGTTTATGGTATTTCTATGATTGATTTCATGCTAGTATCTGTGCTTTCCACCCCGCTTGTGTCTCGATTTACTGCACTATTATCTGTTTCATTTTTCCTTTTTCCACCATATGCACTGTCCGAGGTAGAATCATTGTAAAAATGATAGTGAATCATATCAAATAAAGATAGTGGGGCTCAACCCCTGGATTTTTTGCACAATGTCTTCCACATTCAAATAGTAAAAGCTATTCCATGAAGAAAGAGAACTGGCATTCACATGCCTAGAACCCTGACATGCACTGTTGGAATCCTGGCCTGGGTGGAGGATACCTTATCAGAGAAGAAGATTGCAAACTCATCACAATGTGCCTGGGAAAAGGCTACACCAGACTGCAGAAATGCTGGCCTGCAAAGCCTCTCCACAATGCATAAGAGCTGAGTAGGTCTATTGTCCTCTGTCACAAGCTCTTGTGACAATAACTCTGACCTACAAGTGGTGGTGCACTGTTATTTTTTAATATAGTCGATCAGTTTAAGATCCTCCTCCACCATGTGATGAAAATTGCCAGCACCATTTAGCGCGTTTCCCCTCTTCAATTCTATAACCTTAAAACAAGGAGTGATCTGTAAGTACAGCGTGAGGTGTCATATAGCATATAAACAGGGAGATGATACGGAATTATCCATTGCCAGCCTAAATAATTACTTTATTATAGTAACAGACAAGAGATCAGGTATCCTCAAAGCAGCCACCCAAATTACCATCACCAAAGAGGACATGAGATGATCGAGTCAGCGTGCTAGTTTAGAGACAGATTTCACCAGGTAGGTAAAATCAAATTTATTAAATCGTACATTAAAAAGGAATGACTGAAACCACAACAAAAAAGACCCTCGGTCCCACGCGTTCAGGAGCGAGTTCGCACTTCTCAAGGAGTATTAACCCAAAGAGATCAAGTTTTCTAGCCGGCCATTCAGAGTCAAGACCCCTTCAACAGACCTATAGTCTGGTTCATCTTCATTGCTTTTAAAGTGCTGTATTATTTTTGGTGGCCCGGGTGGGTGTTTGGTCATGGGGGCTGCAATGAGAAAGCGAATGGATGTGCGTCTATTTGCACCAATATACAGAGGGTTAGCCCATTAGGTCGAGCCTTAACTCAACTTCGGGATGCGAAAACATAGAAAGATCATGTGCTGTGGTCCTTTTTATGGATAGCAGAAAAAACAACTTGTGTGAGACACAGAGCAGTCATGGTTGGCGGGTCTTGACTAACTTCGAAAAGGGCTATCGTAACCCAAGGATAGAAATACCCAAACATGATTTCCCATGGATTTAGGGTTTAGTTGCGTGCAATGTAAATGTTCAACCAGTTTAAATACATCGTTTAAAGACTGCCTTTCAAATTGAGAACGTAAATAAGATCCCCCAACAAATAAGATAAAACAAAGTTTAGATTAACTATCATTATGCCAGTTTTTTTCCGAGAGAACCAGTGGCCAACTTAATGGAGCATTAAAAAAAAAACATTTTTTAAAATTCCCTTTGATGAGCTCATGCGAAAAGTAAAGTGGAAGTCCGCACGGTGCGTTCGATAGTCCACAAGAAAAAAACACTGCAGATACTCGTTACAGCCCGGTTAGCCGAGAACTGAAGGGAACCTCTGAAGGCTCCTAAAAATGTGAGCTCACAGACGGGCGGACGCACATGCAAGACAAATGAAACTGCGTGAAGAGGAGCGCCTT
>WSYH01013317.1:0-17262 GCA_036426205.1 Ascaphus truei
TGAAACCAACGCTGTTCAGCTCCGGAGACCCCCTGCTCATGTACACTATAATTAAAATGTATTTATTTATTGTACGATCGCCTGTAACAGCCTTGCATGGAGATGGCAAATCTCCATGCAAATGTTACAAGCGGCTTTTTTTTCTATCAGCTAGCGTACGGAAAGGTTAAGAACGCCAGCAGGGGGGAAATACATTGCACGCACGATAAGCCAGCTTTGGGCACGTCCGATAAAAAATGGGCTGAGGGCCTTAGTGAATCGCCCCGCCGGCTTCATTTTTTATCGGACGTGCTAATTTAGTGCATAGCCCCCTAAATCTTATATTCTTGGATAATCATAGCTGTTGATTCTAGTAGTGCCAGTGTATACTAATTAAGAGTTACTTGGTATCATAAGGATCATCTCTGTGGGATGTTACTGGCAGTGTGTCTTGGCTGCAGAGCTGACTCTCTGTGGGATGTTACTGGCAGTGTGTCTTGGCTGCAGAGCTGACACTCTGTGTGAGGTTACTGTCATTGTGTCTTGGCTGCAGAGCTGACTCTCTGTGGGATGTTACTGTCTGTGTATCTTGGCTGCAGAGTGACTCTGTGGGATGTTACTGTCAGTGTGTCTTGGCTGCAGAGCTGACTCTCTGTGTGATGTTACTGTTCCTGTGTCTTGGCTGCAGAGCTGACTCTCTGTGGGATGTTACTGTCAGTGTGTCTTGGCTGCAGAGCTGACGTAGCAGGGGGGGCCAGGGGTGAGATTGGGACTGAGTTTGAGTGGCACAGGAGTTCTCTACAGTAATAGGAGGCAGCGCTCGTCGCTAGTGGTCTTTAAGTCTAAATGCAATGTAACCCCAACCCGAGTTTACGTCCAGGTCATAATGGAGCCCAGTGAATTGTCACAAGGACCCACCAGCGTATCATGCCTATCCCACCCAAAAAACGGTAAATGACGAAAAAGGTATTTGAAAGTGACATCTTTTAATTAGATTACAGTACATGGACAGTTGGATGAAGAAATAAAAGACTTTGTTAAATAATACAACTTCTTCTTCACAAACCCACACATCTTTAGGACCTTTAGGGAAAGGAGTCCCTGCTCCGGAAGAGTCTTAGAATAAATTATGGGTCTTTGTGAACCTCACCTAGCTAACTTCTTTAGGTTATGTTCTACCACTCCTTTGCCCCTAAAACCCAGTGCATCACAAACACCTGCCCAGCCTCAACTTCACCCTTTTCCTCGTCCATTTCTTTTCACCTATTTCCTCTAATTTTGCGCATACATGGATCCAACATGTCCCCAGTAGCCTTTATGTACTCATCTATTCCGCTCTTCATTACTTCGCCTGTTTCTGTCCTATGCCTACCTCCCCAATCGTCTATTTGCCCATGATTAACTCCACATTATCCTAATTATTCACCTCCTGTCACCTTTAATCCACCGAATTTCATTCACCATCCCTCGAATGCCATCGAGGACATTCAAACTGCTTAATAAACAGATTTAAGAGGATACTGTTGGCTGAGGTTTTTTTTTTTTACCAACTACACATAATTCAAGTATTTGTAGTTGCATCTTTAAAACAGGAAATTAAAATAGATTCAGGGTGTGAGGTTAAAAAACTAGACAAAGCGCTGACCTAAAATCTGGGAGTAAGAGGGAGATGATTAGGAATGCCTTTTTGTATTACAACTTGTTTTTTGTACTGGCGGAGTAAACTGCCATTTTCACAGCCAAACAATGAGTAATGCACACATTATAAAATGTAAAAATACTAAAAACAAACCTATACATATTCACCACTGAATCAATGCTACAATAAACTTGCATGAGTGAACTTGGTACCTAAACAATTTATTGAGAATGTTCACTATATTTGTTTTCGTATTTTTGATTGTAGCATCAATTAATTAACTAAAGAGTACAATGTTACTTAATCATATTCTTAAAACCATTCATGTTTATTTTTCAGAGCGAATAACTCAGGTGAAACAGAGTCTATTTAGGGTACAGCTAAGCTTCGGAAACCAGTATCAGAACACGAAATGGTGATGTTTCACGTAAGGCTAGAGTTATTTAGCATTACCCGCTAAAATCACATAAATTTCTAATTCAACTTTCAATTATTCAATGTCTTTGTTACATTTGTGCTGTTTGGACAGGAATATACTATTATGTTTTTGTCGTCAAGCTTGAAAGGGGATGAACGGCCTTTCGGTTTCAAGACCAATTGCAAAGTTTGCCTTAATAATCTGTTGGCTAGTAAAAATTGGACAAAACTGATAACATTTTTTCATAACGGCAAAAAATCAAAAGCTCACAAACATAACGACTCCCACACAACTACTCTGCGTCTTGAGGATGATGGCATCTAATTTGCTTTACATCAATGAAGGTAAGTACTTTCATTGTGGATGCGACATTTATTTTCCAAGAGTGGAGAAGATTCCTAACTGCACTGACATTATGAGCCATAAAAATGATGGGTAATTATTACCAAAAAAAAAAAGTAAGTATCTTCATATATTACCAAAAAGATATTGTGTCTTAATTAACTTTTTTTATTTTTTTTAAACATTAATTTTCAAATAAGATTGTTGGGGGTACTAAATAAGAAAGTTTGGTGAAGAGTGGGGAAGGGGGGGCAATCATAATGAACTTTTTATTCCAGTTGTCTCTCATTTTTATTTTGGCTGTAGGATTGCAACTGTTATTTAAAAATTGATTCCTGTTTTCTGCACTAGTGCAACAAATACTGTATACTTAGAAGTTGTAGTTATTATCTGATAATGCCATATAGAGGGTTTTTCTAAATCCTCAATTGTTAGGGCTCCAATGACAGGAGCACTAGTTTAGGAAGGTTCACAACCACAATGAATCAATAATACACGGCATTAACTTAGATCCTTTTTTCAGTTATTAAGGTGCTTTAAGTCCCCCATGTTAAAGGTTACAAAATATCTAGTAATTTCCATCCTTAGAACAATATGATTTCAAAACACTTTTTTTGAAGCCTTTTTTAAATGGCAACTTTGGGAATTTTTGTGTAAATCATGCTTGGAATATTTTTCCCTCGACACTTCACTTTGATTGATTTCACTACCGGGCTTTATTCAATTATGTGAGATAGGCTGACTGAGACACATCGCCAAAGGAAGGCCAATTGACTTGAATGGTCATCCAGCAGTAGTTAGAAGTCAGGACTATTTCCATTTCAACTGAATGGTTGAAAACTGAAAAGAAAATAAACATTCTAATTTTAGTTTTCCTAGTGAAAAGATTCTCCCAGTACCCGCCCCCGCAAAACTTAAAATGGAATCCCTACCTATATAAACTATCCGTTATGCATTAAAATTCATTAATGTCCACAGCTACTTGTGTGGGTAGAATAGCCCTACCCTCTCAAAACTTAGGACACAGAATACAATCCATATGAATTGCCTGTTTTTATGAGTACGTCACTGTTTTTGTTAAGTGCTACGATGTGCTAGAAAGCAACAAGAGTGGCAAGAAGAGCAAGGGCTAGAGGCAGCAATACATAAAATGTTTGCATTGTTTATAAACTCCAGATCAAAGTGGTGAGATAAATCTTAGTCATTTAGAAAAGGTTTCTATGTATAAATCAATTAGTGTTTATATTTACTGTAACTACACGTATAAATCAATGCCCCATATTCCATGTGTTCTGTGAGAGGCTAACATACAATAGCATTTCAACCTAATGTATGTCGATTGTAGCCTTCATTTCAGTTACATTGACATTGTTTTCCCATGGTATATATACATGCAGCTCTTGAATCAGGGCAAATTAAACTTTCACTTAAAGTTGCCATCAGCTACAGGTGAAAATTGTGCTGATTCTTGTGGTTTCCAACCTTCATATTCAGTTTGAAACTTACCCATATTAACACAAGTAATATATTGAAATCTTACATTCCCAGCTACCACTAAAATACACTCTACTAAAAATTGTCATCAACGACCTACATTGGGTATTTTTTGCATTTTAAACGATATTTGTAAGGTGTATTTTAAAAATTGGCCCTTTGAATATGTTGATGTAAATACTCACTTTTTGGGGTTTGATGTATCAGAGTGTTATTTAAATATGCGACTCGTCTAAGATAGGTAATTGGGAATGTTGTTGCTGTTGATAAATCTGGTGATGTTTTTTACCACTTATACTACTCCGTCAGTTCCACAGCGAGAAAGACCTGAAACAAATCATCCCCATTGTTACCAATGTTGCGGATGCTTCCCAATAGTAAAGACCATCATATGGAGAAATTTGTATATACTTATAGGAGGGACTCCTTGTATGTAGCGGCAACCTATTTGAGCTTAACCCTTTGGTGGCAGGATTTTCTTCCATTGTCTGACTTAAATTAGTATTATTTAATTCCCTGTACTGTATCTTTGTAAAGCGCTGAGTACATTTTGGCGCAATATACATAAAGACATCAATACATATCAATGGCAACGTAAGGCAAAACTGTGGCAAAAATAACTGCACCAAAATATTAATGGAAAACATTAAAACTGCTTTTAAGTGTGATTTCTTTTTAGATAAATTTGCCCCAATCTGGGATATGAGAACTTGTGGATAAGTCACATCCAATTGCGTGCAGTAAAAGATTGGTGCCAAAATTGTCACCAGGGATTCGTAACCCCCAGGATTTGTCAGGTTCCTTTTATCTGCAGATCCGTCAAAGATTGGGCAGTGGATGCACAAGTAGGTAACAGGATATTTTAAAATAAAAAAAATTACCTTGTAAGCCCTATCTGCCGCAACAACAGAACCACTAGCCATCATGATGAACGGATGTGTTCACCACAAAAGTAGGACTGGATACTGGACCGCAGAGCTGAGTGGGTAATGTAAACAACCGAACTGGAGCCGGCGAAGACCGGTCCAGTATTGCATATTTGCCGTAGTCGTGGGTAGCTGGATCGGATTGGAGAGAGCAGCTTATATCAAATCCAGGCTGGGGTCGGGGCCGAATGCAGCCAGAGCGATGGTCGGGTATAGGCTGGTGTGATAGCATCAGGGAAGGCTTCCAGTCTAGTGGGCTTCAGCAACAGTGAAGACCCAAGAAGAGAGTAAGCTATCAGCGCAGAGATCCAGTGCAGAAGGGACTAGGAATATTGAGAAGCTTCAGCCGAGGGAAGACACTCCGGGAATAGAGAAGCTCAGCGCAGTGAAGCTCAGAGCCAGGAAGGCCTCCCAAATTAGAGAAGCTTTAGCACCAGCGGGATCCAGCGCAGGGTGCTCAGCAACATGTACAAAATGCCCCAGGAACAGGGAAGCTCAGCTGGTAGGAGTCCAGCGCAGGTGCTTAGCACAGGAAAGGCCTCCGAAAGAGAGCTTCATTGCCGGGCTATTCAGCACAGGGAAGGCATCCAGAGCAGGGTATGGTCTCTGGAAGCTAATATATACTTTATACGTTATTGCAAATATTACTGCAGACAGGCCAAGTCACAGGTTTTAAACAGAAAGAAAGTGTGTATGCTCAACCCCCTTATGGTGGAAGGGGCTTTACCCTAAATAGACATGACAAGCCAATAAGGGGCAGTAGCGGCAGCGAGGAAGAGCAGCAAACAGAGGCAAACCGCAGTATAAACGTCCAAAAACGTCTGTTCCAATTGCTCAGTTTTAGGGAGAGATTTTGCCTGGAAACCTCTGCAACCATGTAAGGGTGAGTTACAGCCAAACCCAGGCTGACGTACCTTACCAAATGCAGCAGACGAACAACAGCTGCTGGCCAAGGCCACAGACAGGCTCCCTGAGTGGGTAAAGAGTGGAGCAACCAGCCCACCATGACTAAGACATGCAGAGGGAATCCCAACTACAGTAAAAGGGATAACCAAAGTCTTTGTTGAAGAAGAGACAGCCCTCAGACCACAGGGTACCACACAAGAATCTAAGAGCTCCAATTGTTTGTATGGCTAGCACGCTACCACGGCCTTTTACAACACCAGGGTGTGACACTAACACACACATGTTGCGCAGTCAACACATTATAAGTACTCAATTGTATTTGAATGATGCTCACACAAAGGATCCCAGTTATGGCTTATATTGTTGTGGTTATAGCAAGTTTGAATATATATAAAGCTTCGTTGGTTGTTACAGTCCAGTTCGTAATGTCCTATATTCAAACTCGTGGTCGGGCACACGTAGTGGGAACACCAGGCCATAATTGGAGTAGAATCTCAGGCCCCCAGCCTCAGCATGGGTATAGTCTGACATATTAATCGGAGGGGGATTACATTTGAGGACAGCTGCTGTGTATTATCTAAGTTAGGGGCATATACACTTGCACAAGCTCCCAATCTGTCTGCGAGAAAAGCACTCGAGAAGTATTTTTTAACAATTCCTCTTATGTGGAGGACTGACTATTTTACTAACGTGAAGTGGTGGCATTGAGAAGGCTGGCCCTACATTAGGATCTACTGGTTAATCTGTGCCCCGATACACTGTGAATGCTAGTGATTAGGAAGGAATAGGGCTTCATCCTCGGCGTGGGGACCACCCGAATCCGGGAAAAATGACTGTGTTTTCAGAACTAAATTGCGCTTTGTATTGTGTACATGTGATAATGAATATTGATCCTGTAAAAGGCTTTTACCGTCTGCGAGGGCGCGACCATGTAAGTTTGGGGATATGCTACAGTATATAGATGTAAGCCTTCATGGCCAGTAGAAACATACGGTAGGCACTAGACCCACTTAGGAGAGAATAGGTATCAAGAGTATATAGCTCAAGGAAGGTGCCATATAGAATGAACGTCCGAATTGAACGTCCCCAATACCCTACCTCCCACCACAGAATATGCCCCCCACTTCCCCTCGAGGCTTATCACTGCCCAGGGACAGTAGTAAAAAAAGAATGTATGTAGTCTAGCCAGGGGAGTCCACACTGATCAAAGATTAGAGGTTCTCTGGGGGTATTGCCCCAACCCCACGGTTAGTGAAGACGATTTATTAAGAGTTGGATAGCGGGCAAAGGTGTCGCAAACTATTGGGAACAGGATTTTTTTGTGGGGGGGGCGCGGCAGATTTCACATGCCCCACGCGTGTCCCTGAGGTATTTCAATAAATGCAAGGGGGATCGTCTTCAAGGCCTCTCACACCTCAACTACCTGGATTTAGCCAGCTTCTGGTCACGCCTATCAGTCGCCATTAGTAACGAGTGAGTGCAAGTGAACCCGGCCGGGTCATGATGATGCTCGTCGTCATTGTAAACGCATGTCAATGCGGCTGGTTGGGCCACGTGAAGTCACATTGACATAGCGTGGTCACAGGTAGATGGGGGAGTGTGGGCGCTCGGGACGCAGTCATCACAACGGGCGCAGCTCAAAAAACTTTGCGCCCCCTGGGTTAGAGCAGGCCATGCAGATGGTAGCAGGAATGGTGGGAGGGAGGCTTAGATCAGAATCAAGATAGATCACCGATTGCGGAAAGCCTTAAGGGCCACACATTAGCTATAAAATCAGACTAATTAGGGTAAGGAAATTAATAGGAATTAGTTAGCACACCTGGTGGTACTACAGGCCCAGAACACAACTTCATGTAACCCTGGAGATGGGGAGGGAAACTGTATTCCTTTATCAGAGGCATAGTACCACTAAGTAGTTGAGAACACTACCAACTATTTGTGCAGAACTGAGGTGGTTTGCTGAAAGAGAACAAGAAAGGGTTGTCACCTTTGACGGGTTGATTGCGTCAGATGTGGAGCAACTGTCAGGGAGTATTGCATGGCACGGCCCCATGGAGAGTTCTATGACTGTTGGCACTACGACTCAGAGAGTGAGAGGAGTTCTTACACCAAAATTCTAGAAACTATTTAAAAAGAAAAGAGATCACTAGGAAGAAGGATCGTGCAATTCAGTCTCCGTGTGGAAAATGTAGCAGAAGATACGCGCATGTAGGGGACGACCCTCAGACAGACATAGTGAAGAATACCAGGGTCAGGAAAAGGCAGTGTGTTCGCGTTGGATGCCAAGAGTGATGGCTGCATGCAAATGGTGATGAATCTATGAGAGAGAAGGAAAAATCACCAGAAATAGCAGGCTGGCAACCCTGCTATGGAGACGACCCTAGAGGGGAGACAAAACACGGATGAGCACTGACCAGTTAGGGATAGGGTCCAAACTTTCTGTTATAATGTAGTGTGTAAAGATGGCCACTATGCCAACAGTGCTGAATAGAGATATACCGCAGAGGGTGATTGAAGAGTTCATCTGCTACCCAGCCACAGTCAGGAAATGAAGAGCGAGGGTCTCGTTTTGTTGAAGAAAGAGAAGCTGTCCAGCAAACAGGCTCCCGCCAAGAGGGGAAATCATGCCACTCATCGCACTATCAAGGGACTCACTGTGGTGCCTCCAGCCGAGTACAATTCAAAGATTGAAGTGACAATCGTATGCGATGTCTACTGGACAGGTGTTATCCCAAGTTATCCACACATGTCACTCTTCAAGCCACGGTACGCTGGTACCTTTGAAACACCTGCTATTACAAACCGTTGGAAGGCCTTAGTCATTGGGGACATCGGTGACGCTAGTTATACCGCTTATCTATGGTAAGTTGACTTTCCAAAAAGTACATGAGGTCGTGGAGCTGGAAGGACCATTGTAACGGTTAGTGGTCCTCATATGCAAACGAAGTTCTATAACAGAAAAAGAGAGGTGACAGGGGTTATAATTGGCATAACGCAAATAGTTTTAGACCATTACTGTAGCTAGAGGGATGCCCGAACCGTGGTGGGGCAAATGATTATGACTGGGATATGACCTCCCCCTTTGTTTGAATGCTTATCAGCCGATTGTAAAAAAGAAGGCTCAGAGTGACGGGGACCTTGGGAGAGATAGTGGGTTAGGACCGTTCCAATGCAAGTTCCTCAACAGTGGGGGGGGGTCACAAAGATAAGCTGGAACACTGACAACCTCAAGAAAATAGAAGGGACCACTTTCCTGATGGACTAGTCCCACCCCATGGGGGTTACATGGAGGACTATAGTAGTAAAATGCTGGAGTGATGTCCATACAGAAAGGGAAAAACAGATCGTATTGCTTGTGCATGTTGTTGGGTGGCATCAATAGCAGGCTTGTAGACTCTTTAACTGACCTCGCCTACGTCCGCTTCTGTCAAATTTGACCCAAGTGGTGGCCCAAAAAAGAGATGGATGGTGAGATATGTGGCATTGACTACATACACACTGAATTAACGGAACCGATCCCAGACCAGTAAACAATGCCACGGTAAAAAAGAGCATTGGATATGCTCACTGGAAGCAAATTGTTTTCAGTCTTGGATCTTCGTGGAGTGGTAATTACAGATCCCAATGAGCAAGTATGTATAAAAAAAGACTGGTTTATAATTGCTCTTGAGGGTTTTTACCATATTTGAGTGCATGCCCAAAAGTGAAGTGTCAGGGCCCCAGCTATGTTTACACAGGCATAGTGGGAGATATGAATATCTACTTGACAGTATTGGTATATCTGGATGAGTCCATATGTATTTCGGAAAACTTTGGAGGAACCACAGGAATGATTGATTAAGGTGATTAGATCTATTAAGTGAAAGTGGACTAAAATGTCAGTTGACAAGTGCATTTCTGCTGGATGTCTGTCACGTATGTATGAACATCGTATCAGCAAATAGAAATAGTGGCTCCACCAATCCCTCAAGTTAGAGGCCATTGCATCTGGGCCAACATACCCAGCTGACAGCGTTCGGTCCTTCCTGGGGTTCTGCAGATTCTAGACGGTTCGTAACAACTTGTTCAGCCATAGTACGCATTGACCACATGTGACAAAAGGTTATTCAACCAAAAGGATGTAGGTAGTCAATGGCCTCTGGGCCACCAGTCAAGAATTGTTAAAGAGAATGAGCCAATTGGATAGATGACTCATATAAGTGTGCGAGGAGGCTTTCCAAGTCCTAAAAGGCCTGCCTTATAAAGGCACTAGTATACTCGCGCTGCAGAGTACGCAAAAGCCCCTACTGTTCTGCATGTGTTGCCAGTCTAGATGGGTTGGGAGAAGTGCTATACCAAGAACACCCCGAAGGGACTAAGACCATACATATTGTGAGCCTGGGGTTGGTGCATGTCCAGAAAAATACTACCAGTGCACAACTGGAGTTTTAGCAATTGAAATGTGTTGGTAGTGGCAACTACATACTAAATATATGGAAACAATTTTTTAGTACACACAGACACAACCTCTTTTACTTATTTTCTAAATCAGCAAACTGAGGCCACGGGTCCACGGTGGGTAGCACATTGGCTTCTTGCATGCTTCAGACTAAAGACGGCCTGGAAAACAAAATATGGAAGCGATGTTTGTGTCAATTCACTGATGCTCAAGTCAAGGATGACACTGGAGTGAAATTGCCGCAGCGGGAGTGCACGCATTGTGCGATCAACTAGAAGTGCCAAGGCAGGTCAAACAACTGCAAATCCGTAATAGAGTGGCTGACAGTCTGGGAACTAAGGTCCCTTAGTTGTACTCTCTACCCCCAAGTTTGCTGCTATGGGGATTAGCCCGACTAAACTGCGCAGGATCTATCCCAAGCCCACAAGACAGACCGGCTTGAGTAAAAGTTGGTTCAGTCCCTGAAGACCAAAGTCCGCCGAAAACACACCAGAAGTCGGACTCCTTGTGAAGCAATGGATAACCTTTGTGTCTAAGAGTGGTACATGTTCACAGTTGCTAAGAAAAGCAGCACATGCTCACTAAGGCAAACAAAATAGCCGGATAAAGTTCAAGGAAAACACAATATAATAGAATAACCCGGTATAATCTTTTTAATTTTTGCAATTGCTTGTGAGGATCCATTGTACTTTTTTATGAGATCCTGCTGTTCCCACCAATTCCTTTGCTTTCTTCCTGGTAACAAGCAACTGTACCTTCCTACCGGTATAGACAAGGTTCCTACATTCCCTACATGACGACCATGGCCATTTGGACACAGATAAAAAACAATGGGATTAATGAAAGATCGCATAAAAGAGATCATATAAACCCAATGCATGTGTGGCTATGTAGCAGGTAGAGAGTGATATATAGCAGGGTGGGGCAGCTATCCAGAGCGAGAGCGCTCCCTGCAAAGAGAACCTACCCGATGAGATAAGTGCTCCCCTGCCCCCGCAACCACCCCCAACTAGCCCTGGTATACCACACTGAGTCTAAAGCCCAAAATAGAGAGTACTCAACATTAGGAACGAACAGCAGCTGATTGCCTTTGATAACTTTGGCAACACTCCACCGGGATAACAAGATGGAAAATAAAAAGGAATGGAAGGCGGGCACTGCTAACCTGTGTAAGTAAATGAACTAAAATGCAATCTCCAAAAAAATGAAGGTTTTTCATCATCGTGCAATCACACATCTCGTCCAACAGGTCTCTGACAATGACTTTTGGATCTAGAGCAGGGTACTTTTTGTACAAATGTACCCTGCGTGTGTACGAAACGCGTCGAGAGTTTTTTGGAGAGATGTGTGTTTGTCCGATGTGAATAAACCTCTTTTTTTTTAGATTGAGTTAGTTCCTTACTACCAAGTTAGCAGTGCCCGCCTTCCATTCCTTTCAAGTTCTTATGGAACTCATTTAGAAACTGTGGATTGTGAGTTATTAATATACTTTACAAATCTCCCAGGTATCTATGTGTGCTATTTTTTTAAACACAGATGTCACTCCCTATTTTATTGAGGGTTTTTTCAGGGGATATAAATACAATTTGAGACTCTGTTAACATCAGTCTCCACTCTCTCAAAAAAGTGTGTTGACATAGAATCTGCTTGGAGGCCGTATCTCTGAGGTTTTCACGACATTTTTGGATTCTGTAGTTGCGGAACAGATTTGGGAAATCCTCATGACCAGGGAGTTTGCCAGGCAGTTCCCCTCTCACCCCGATCTCGTACCCACAGTAACGTACAAATAAAGACAGGAAACAGAAACTGGAGGTAAAATGGCCACAGCTATTTATTTATACAGAAAACCTAGAGAGGGTAAATGCACTCCCTGCCAGAGTGCCCCTCTGAACAGTTGGTGGAGGGGTAGGTTCAGCCCGCCCTCAAAACCGCTGACCGCTCTCCCCTACGCGGAGGCGGGCCCTCTCGGTCATGGATACTGACCTTCCCACCTCGTACTCCCCCCAGGCTCAAACGGCCCAGCTCCCAGTCTGGCCAAACAAGCACCACCTACCCCAAGAGTCCGCCACCGACGGGCCTATTTAAACCCCCGTAAACTGAGCCGTACCGCCAAACCCTCCAGAACCCTCTCCAAGACCTCCCGCAACTTAAAATACTTTTTATATCCCGCCTGGCATGCCTGAGCATCAGTCCCATGCTCTCCTACCAGCCTGGTCTGTCCTTACATTCCACTTGGGGATGGTGCTCCTCCACATAATCACGTCCCGAAGTCAGCAGTTCTCAACTTGCTTATTAAAGTTGCCCTGAGAATCGCTTTCTCTGCTGCGCGATCCATCTCCAGGTCCCGGACATGGCACCACCTCCGAAGCTGCAGGCCGCCACTCGTCCACATCTTGGGATTCTACACCCCCTTTTTTCTCGTTGTCACGTACCTTTGCTAACCAACCTGTAAACGTGCTTATCCTGTCTCGCAACCGGCCCCTTTTCAAGCATTCTAAGCTGCTTACCCGCCTCGGCGACCCCGGGGGACGTAATTTGGCGGTGGACTGGGCCATGCCTGTTCCGCCCCTTGTTCGCTTGTGTCAACCTTGCCCGACCCCGGGCGTCATCTTGACTCTGCAACCGTCTGCAATTTTACGGGGGTCTGTCGAGTGTGTCCTTAGTCGCTGGATTCTGAGGTTTTCAACTGCAC
The DNA here is from genome assembly GCA_036426205.1 of Ascaphus truei. NCBI lineage: Eukaryota > Metazoa > Chordata > Amphibia > Anura > Ascaphidae > Ascaphus > Ascaphus truei. The sequence goes on from WSYH01013317.1 coordinate 12,835, forward strand.
TTTTTTATCTCCCAAACCTACATTTGGATTGATCTGGAGTGCGGAACATATTTTTGGGAAAATTCGTGATGGAAATCTGTGCAAAAGATTTAGGGGCTATGCACTAAGCTCAATGGCTTGCGTTTCTGATGTTCAAAAAAAGCATGTCCGTTAAAAAAGTGAGGCCGGGGATGCGATTATGTATTTAATAAATATAATGATTTTATTGTGGGCTGTGTATTGTTTTTTATTGTGGTGGTAACGGGGGGGTATTGGTATAGGAGGGTATTGTGGCCCCAAGGGTACTGTGGGTCTGCCTCCCGCTGGTGTGGTGAGGGTGGTTAGGCTCAGGGGTGGGGGGAGTGGGGGGGAGTATGTAGGCCCCGAGGTGGTGGGTGAGGGTAGGGTTCACTCTTAATGACTGTAGCGGTTAATAACCGCTAAGATGATTGAAGGGGTTAGGGGACATTACATTGGCTGTTTTATTCTTGTGTGATGTTTTGACAGCACCGAGGGACATGGGCTGGATGAAGATGAGGATGAAGACGCCCTTCATCGTGGGTGCCTGTAAAGGTAAGTGTATATGTTTTATTTATATTGAAAGTTATATGTGTTTAAATGAAAATGCATTATATCCATAGTGGAATAGTAATTTTGCCCATTACTGTATCGTATGTGTTGGGGGGTGTATTAGTTAATAAAATATTGTTTTATTATTTTTGGCGAAGGCCAACATTGGTACCGAGGCGGTCCGCGTACCTTTAGGGGGATTTCCCGCAGGTACACTAACAACAATAATCCGTACCCGGCAGGGACACCCGCACTCCAGGGGACCGCCGCGGGTTAGCCGGGGACACCCGTGAACCCCGGCTCCTCGGGAACCCGCGACTGGCGTTGTATGGGTTTTGCGCATGCAAAAAGTGTAAAGCAAATAATTTTTTTTAAGTCCAGCTTTTTTTTGCGTCTACTTTGAGCTGACGTGTTTCTGTGGAACCAACTTTCGCATACGCTAAGTGTTGCATGTATTCCAGTGCATCCCCTAAGGGCAGAATTTAACGCAAACAGGGTAACGAACGAGCAAGTTGGACTTAGAAAAAATTCCCGGACAAAGGTCATTTTTAGAGTGCAAATGCCTGTTTGCATTGCTTAGTGCATCGTGTTCAGCGCAACATCACGTTATAAGAGCACTTTGCGCTCTTAAAGTGACTTAACGGAGCTTAGTGCATGACCCCTTAGACTTGTTGTCCATTGTTTGCATAAGTATTTTTACCTTACATAATGTGCTTCTTTTAACGCGAGCCTTCATTTCTATGCAGGTATGGAAAATAAAATTATTTCCCATTATCAAAAGTATTTGATTATATAATTATTAGTGCCGTTCTTTTTACATTTAATTACCATAGTCTAAATCAGTTTTTGGCTATTTTCTTTGAAAGAGAAACAACAACGTTCTACTGTTTATTATGCGCTCTACTGTTTTACACAATGTATGAGACAGATTCTATATAAATATAAAGATAAAAGCTGCATTGCTGAACAGTGCAGACATGGTGGATGAATTTGGAGTTGAGTATAATGGCCCTCACACAAGTACTCCTGTTACTATATAGCTAATTCACAATGGTTACAATAATTTAGCAGAGTATAAATATTTATTATTCGCGTAGCAGGCGTCACTAAATGGCCATTGATGGACTCAGGACTGTGGTCACATGCACTACTCAACTTTCCTAAGGATAAGATCTACAAAGTTAGTTTAAACCAGGGCTTATACAGCATGTGACATTAACATATTAAACCGTAACAGATATTATTGTTCCTCAAGTGAGATATCCACAGTTAATTATATGCAAAAATAACAGCCATTCTACATCTCATTAGCATAGATTAACATTGTACAGTAGCTCAACGTTGCGTAGCCCCAATAATGTGACATAAGTATGTCACACCCATCCAGACTCTGCAAAATAGTGGTGTGTGGGGATGCAGGATATGGAGGAAACACATTGTTAGCTATCTCAGTTATGTTTAGGGGCATCTCTCTATGGGGGCTTGCAAACAAAGCATGATAAGTCATTTTAAGAGCGCAACAGTGCTGAACGTGAAGTTCCCCGACCGCGAGCGCTATGCACTAAGCCGCACAAACAGGCACTTTGCGCTCTAAAACTGGCTTTTTCTTGAAATTTTTCAAAGTCAATTTGCTCGTACGATCAGCTGTTTGCGCTGAATCCTGCCCTTCGCGGGATTCACTAAAGCAACACAAACGATCGTACGAAAGTTGCGCTGAATAAAGACTCACCAGCTAAAGGCAGGTGATAAAAAAAGCTGGACTTAGAAAAAATCTTTGTTTACCTTTTTGCAGGCGCAAAACCATACAACAGGCCGGCGGTGTCCCCGGCTGAACCCCGCAGGGGTCCCCGAGGAGGCCGGGGGTCGCGCGGGCGTCCCTGGCTGAGCCCGCGGACGTCCGTGTCCACCGCGGGAGTCCGGGTTACCCGGGCCTGCGGTACCAATGTTGTCCAACAAAATGTAAAGTACAATATTTCTAACTAATACACCCCCCTAACATACAGTACAATAATGTGGCAAAATACTGTTATCCAGATATGGTATAATAGATTATTTGCCCATTATTAAACACTGCATTGCATACCTAAATAAAGTCAATAAAAACAGCAGCCAAGCTAATCCATGATACAAGCAGTAACAACATCAACAATTATTTAATTAAACCATTAACCAATGAAACCAATTAATTCCTAAACCAACTCAAAATAATAGTAACACAACCAATGAAACCAATTAATTACAAACACATTAATGATGTAAACATCATATAAAAACGAATAATACATTCAACAATCTCTGAAAGAACCATAAAACGCATTAGCCTTTAAGATGACGTCACGAAATCCAAGATGGCGGCGTCACATGGTATTCAGCCAATCAGATGTGTGGAATGTGGTTCCCAAAATCTGATTGGTTGAAATACCATGTGACCCGGCTTCGTGACGTCATCTTAAAGGCAAATGAACACAGCCATTCTGATTGGCTCATCATTCCCTTTAAGTGACGTCAGCATTCAAAAAATGTTTTAAAGTCGGAAATGTTTGAACAGCCAATCATGTGGCTGTTAACCATTTTGAGGCTAAATGTGACGTCACAAGCCCAATTTAAGGCCGTGACGCCTCATTTGAGCCAAAGAGCCGACGAGACAGCATCGACGGGGATTTAACATGGGGTATTTTGGATTGACAGATGAAGAAAGAAGATAAAGAAGAACAAGAATGTGACAGATGAAAGATAGAAGAAGGTGATTAAGAAAGAAAAAAGAAGATTGGGGTACCTGAGCCGGATCTTCATGGCGGATGGCATCGGATGCGTTGGAGGCCTTCAAGGTACGTGAGCTTCCTGTTTCCCCGGGAGTCGGAGGCCACCGCTTCTGATGGTAAGTAATTATTCCATGTTTGTAAATGTCTTTTTACAGGTTTTTTTCATTGGATTGATTGTTGATTTTTGGGGGACCACATTGACTGATTATATTAATCTGTACACTTTAGGGTACAGATTAATACATTATTACAATATTTGGGGGGCATTTCTGGCTTGGTATTGCTGTTGTTTTTTTTAATGTCAGTTTTTTATGTGGATGTAATTGTTTTTTTTTGCTGCTTAATGTTATAAAATGTTTTGGCGATTGTTGGTCGGTTGTAGTTAATGTTGTATTATGTTGGCTAATGCGTTTTATGGTTCTTTCAGAGATTGTTTGAATGTATTTATTTGTCTTTTATGTTTACATTCATTAATGTTGTTGTATTAATTGGTTTGATTGGTTGTGTTAGATTCATTTGAGTTGGTTTAGAATTAATTGGTTTCATTGGTTAATGGTTTAATTAAATAATTGTTGATGTTGTTTACTGCTTGTATTCATTGGATTAGCTGGCTGCTGTTTTTATTGACTTTATTTAGGTATGCTAATGCAGTGTTTAATATGGGCAAATAATCTATTATCCATATCTGAATAATAGTTATTTTGCACATTATTGTACTGTAGGTGTAGTTGCGAGGGCGGGAGGGGGGTCGTTTTGATGTTTGTTAATTCTTTTTTAAATATACATTTTAATTATAGTGGTAGATGTGCAGGGGGTCTCGAGCTGACCACGTTGGTTTCAGGTCGAGGACTCCCTACTTCAGGAGATACAGGCCCCATTATGGGGTGCCGGTATCCCCTGCACTTTCAGGCGTCCGCGTCACGTGACGGGACATTGAATTCTGCAGGGGATATCGGCACCCCATAACGGGCCTGTATCCCTGAAGTAGGGGGTCCTCGGACCTGAAACCAAAACTGTTCAGCTCGGGAGACCCTCTGCCATGTACACTATAATTAAAATGTATTTATTTATTGTACGTCCTGCTCTGTACAGCCTTGCCTGGAGCTGGCTCATCTGT
>WSYH01013318.1:0-17259 GCA_036426205.1 Ascaphus truei
GCTCACACACACATCAGGGGGTGTTCCAACCCATATCCACCCTTTGGATTAACACATTCAAATGTTGCTTAGGCCCGCCCCTGAATATTGCTACATCCTCAGAGCTGAAATGCAAAACAGACCAACTGGAGGAATTAACCTTTCCACTGCCTGTTCTAACAGGACTGACAGAGGAAAGGCCCAGAAGAATACATAGCTGCCGAAGGCCAGGCTATATACTCCCTCTGGTAAAACTCCAACCGTCCCGGCTTGGACTACAGTAGGTAGAACCCTTACATACTGTGCAACACCTGTGAATTACATGAGCTGAAATGCATTATCTCCTATACTTTCCAGCATAACATAACGGCATACACTGCATTACACAGATACATTGCAATACAGGACTGAATAGAACCATTTCTATTACTACAGCAGTAAGTGCCAGATGGGCCTGGGGGTCAAGGGTCGCACCTTGGGACTGGTGATGGATGGGGAATGTGGGGCAGAAGGGGCAGATGACTCAGGGACTGGGGCCTCTGGTGACAAGGGGCCAGCACCAATGTCTCAAGGGGCACGTTGTGGGAACTCTCCCCGGGAGGAGCAATGGCACAGTCCTGGGTCAAGTTCATTTTGCCCCTCCCTCTGCTCTCATGGCAGCGGGCTTCAGCCAGTGCCTGGGCCTGAAGGGCCTCCCAGGAATTCTTCCGCTCCCTGCATGTCAGGAGGAAAGGATCAACCGGAAGGGTAGTACTCACCGGAGCGGCCTGGATCTCTCTGGATCTCACCCGGCCGGGCAACTCGGCGGCCATCTTAGCTCCCAGTGGTGGAGTAGCAACGGTAGTTGATGCAGTCATCAGGGGTGGTACCGGCCGGCACTTCTCCTGCTGACGCCGCAGATACAGCTCAGCAGCTTTCTGGGCTTAATCCCAGAGGGGATCTGTAGACAGAACAAGCAGCTCACCGCCATCTGTAGCAGCAGGGCGGATCCCAGCAGCATCGGGTACGGTGGAGGTAATGGTAGAGACCTCAATGATGTCATCAGCCTCTGTGCTGCTGACAGGCTTCTCAGCACACAAGCCCATTCTCTCATAATGGAGCAAGCAAGGCAGCCTGGCAGACACAACCACCAGTGTTTGAAGTGGAAGTGCATCTTGCCCCTCACTTCCTGTTGCTCTGTGGAACACACTTAGCTCCTCCCCTTGGTAGATAGGATAGTCCAATCCAGAACAAGCAAAGGGGGAGGGGTTTGAACAGTTCCCGCACTTTCTTGCAAGCTGAAGATCAGCACAAGCTTGCAAAATGCAGAAATCCTTGCAGAACAGCACATGGCTTCCCTGGTAAGGTGGGAAACGCCATTTTGAGCACAAAGAGAGTCCATGCAGCCCCCAGCGGAGCTGGAGCCGCCATTTTGAGAGCACAAAATACATGACATCCCTGTAGGAGCAGGAAACGCCAGATTGAACATAGTCCAGCACAGTGGGGTCCCCGTTTGCATTCAGGAGCCACAAATACATTTCTGTCCCTGAAATTTTTGAGTATCACACACTCTGGGGTAGCATCAGGGAACGTCTCGCACAGGGACGGCAGTAACTGTTACTGCTGGTTGCACAGGGACCTACAGACATTTCCCATGTAATCCCTGCCCCCTTACCTCTCTCTTCGTTGTGGGTGCAGAATGGTCATCACTCTTCCCTGGTATAGCCTCAGGTCAGCCGCCCCAACTGCAGTGCCATTAAGGGACCGTCAGCTCACTGGTGAAGCATCAGGGACCTGTCTCCCTTTTCTTCTTAGATGGGGTGCACAGGGGTCATAGGCGTAATCCCCAGAGTTCCCTGTCCCCCTCACTCTCTGCTGTGGGTACAGGAGGGTGGCCACACCTCCCTGGGGACGCCTCAGGTCAGACGCCCCTGCTGCAGTGCCATTAATAGGCAGCCAGCTCCCTGGTGAAGCCTCAGGAACCGGCCCCTATTTTCTTCTTGGTAATGTAGATGGGTGCACAGAGGTCCCTATGCAATCTTAGAGCAACCTCTGTCCCCTTGAAGGCATGTAAAGACGTACGCTCCATGGTGCATAGCCACCAGGAATAGTCCCACAGCAAGGTTCTTCTTCATTAGGGTAACCCACTCCCTGGGGGAGCTTCAAGGAGGGGTTCCCTCACAGCAGAGTCTATTTGAGGAATCCATCAAGAAAAATAACTTTGTCTACAATCACAATTAAATCCATTCCTCAGAACCACCAGGAGGTGTTCTTTCCCTACGACGGGATTATGGGTGGAGGGCGAGCGGGGGAATAGGGGTGAGGGAGAAGGGGGGTGGGGGCCTAGCTGTGTGAGGAAGCAGGGGGGCCGGGAGTCTAGGTGTGAGGGAGGAAGGGTCTCTGTTGAGGGGAGAGGGGGGGGTATACTGTGAGGGAGGAGCGGGGGGTGAGCCACTGTGAGGAGAGGGGGGGGCTCGTTGTAGGGAGCACGGGGGCTCTGTGTGTGAGGGGCCGAGGGGGGGGGATATGGTGAGGGAGAGGGGGGCTATTGTGAGAGGATGCGGGGGGGACTCTTTGTGGAGCGGAGAGGGGGGGGGGATTGCTGTGAGGGAGAGGGAGGGGGGCTTGTGAGGGAAGCAGGGGGGGGGTACTGTGGATGGAGAAGGTGGGGGGTATGTGTGAGGAGCAGGGGGGTATGATTGTGAGGGCACTAGTGCCGGGGGGGGTATTGCCCGGGGTATGTGAGGGAGTGGGGGGGGTATGTGAGGGGGGAGGGGGGGGGGAATGTGAGGAAGTGGGGGGGGACGTGTTGAGGGAGTGGGGGGGGGCCTGTGTGAGGGAGTGGGTAGGAATGTGTGAGGGGAGTGTGGGGCGCGTATGTGTGAGGGGTGGCCATTCCTGGGGCCCCCCCACTCCCTCACAGAGCCCCCCCACCCCCTCACACAGAGCCCCCCCTTTGCTCCCACACACAGAGCCCACCCATGCTCCCTCACACATAGCCCCCCCTGCTCCCTCACATAGAGCTATAACCCCTGAGGCTGTAATATATAAAATAAGCTGAAGTATATATATATACATACTCAAAGGTAATCTTAAAACCCCAAAAGAGAGACGGTTGCATGAATACAAATTTATGCAACTGTTCGGGACACTTAGCAGTGGCCTAAACAGAGATCGAAATTTTATGAGTCATTACTGACACTAGCGAACTCTCTTCCCGTGAGAGACCCTGTGCAGTTCTTTAGTGCAGGGACCAGTGATGTATGCTGACTGCTGTGTTGCTAATCCAGAGACTGTCCTTAAGTTGGGACGCCTGGCTGGACCCCATCCCACGCGGAGGTACAGATAAGCGCTGGACCAAGCGGCGCCGGTAGACCCTTTGCGAGGACACCAAGGTGCAGACACCTGGGCAGGTATTTACAACCTTCCACACGTGCACCAAGTTTACCTGGCTCCTCACATGAGACAGGCCTGTTTACACACTTGGGTGGGCTTGGACTCTCTGGACACGGGGTTGGGAAGGGGGTGTAAGGGTAGGGTGACCATTTGTCCCCATTTGCCAGGACAGTCCCGTTTTTTTGTGTCCTGTCCAGGTTCCCTGTGTGTCCCGGATTTGTCCTGGGTTTTGGCCCAGGTCCCGGTATGCGGTGAGGCGGCGGTGAGGAGGATGCCGTGCGAGAACAGGTAAGTTTTTTCCTATGTAGAATGAATGGTTTCCAGGGGGCGGGACTTAGAATTCCGGCCGGGCCGCAGGGGATTGGCTGAAGGGCAGAGGGTGCAGGGGGCGGGACTTCTTTCTGCAGAGCACACGTGGTGTGTGTGTCTCTTCCCGCTCCTGGCTCCTCTGTCGGCTGCGCAGTGTCTCTCCCCCTCTGCCTGCCCGGGGTGATAGGAGGTGGGTGTTTGTGCCTTTGCCTCCTGTCCTGGCTGCGTGTGTGTGTGTGTGTGTGTGTGTACCAGTGTGTGTGTACCAGTGTGTGTGTGTGTGTGTGTGTACCAGTGTGTGGTGTGTGTGTGTGTGTGTGTGTGTGTGTGTGTGTGTGTGTGTGTACCAGTGTGTGTGTATCAGTGTGTGTACCAGTGTGTGTGTGTACCAGTGTGTGTGTGTACCAGTGTGTGTGTGTACCAGTGTGTACCAAGCACAGCAACGCACAAACACACCCTTAGCCACACGCCCTCAGACACGCCACACGCCCTCAGCCACGCCACACGCCCTCAGCCACGCCACACATGCCATCAGGCACGCCACACGCCCTCAGCCACGACACACACGCCCTCAGCCACGACACAGACACACGCCCTCAGCCACGCCCACAGACACGCGCCATACACACACACACGCCCTCAGGCACGCCACACGCACTCAGGCACGCTACACACACACACGCCCTAAGGCACGCCACATGCCCTCAGCCACGCCACACGAACTCAGCCACGCCACATGGCCTCACACACACACCCAACCCTCCTGTGCTGATACGCCACACAAAACAACACTTCAACAAACCGCTACCTACCCCCCACACCACAACCACCGCAATGCACAACTCACGCTGCCGCATATTCAACACACCTCCCCTACCCAACGCCTCAACACACACCCTCACGGACGCCAAAACACCCCAACACACCCTCGCCACGGGAAACACACATCCCCTTCACCGTGCTGCCAGACACACTACACTCAACACAATGCAGATTTACAGGTCTGGGCCCCCCGGGCCCCCCCTCCCCTTGCACATCAACCCCCCACCCCCCAAACGTGTGCACCAACACACCCCCTCCGCTGGCAACACACCTCCCACAGGAACTCAGCTCATCGTTGAAATAAAAGATATTTGGAAGACACTGAAATTTGAGCCGTCTGTGTCATTTCTTGCACAAACAGTCAGCACACCCCCACACACAACACCCACCCACCACTCACACACACCCACACAACACTCACCCACACAACACTCAACTCACACACAACACGCCCTCAACCACACACACACCCAACCCTCCTGTGCTGGTACGCCACACACAACAACAATTCAACAAACCTCTACCCCAACACCCTCTCCGCTGGAAACACACCTCACCTTCACCGTGGTGACACACACACTACACTGAAGAGAATGCAAATTACCACGTGTATGCCCACCCTCCCCTTGCACCTGAACCACCACACCCCCCCTCCCCTACAACGCCAAACCAACCCCCAAACATGCACACCAACACCCCCCCTCCGCTCCCACCACACCTCACACAGCCAGTCGGCTCTTCGTTTAAATAAAATACATTATTAACACAATACTACTTGGCCCGTATCTGTCATTTGGTGCACAAACATTCATCACAGACACACCCAACACTACACCAACCACACACACCCAATACTCCACCAACCACACAACCAACACTCCAACATACACACACACACACCACTCAGACCCCCAAACATGCAACACTCACACATACACCCACACACCCAACACTGACACAGAACTCTCAATCACACACACCCAGCCACCACTCACACACCCAACACTAACCCACACTCACAACAGTCACTCACCCACACAACGCTCACCCACCCCACACTCACTCACCCACCCACCCCACACTCACTCACCCACACACACCTACCCACCCCACACTCACCCACCCACCCACCCCACACTCACCCACCCACCCCACACTCACACACCCACCCCACACTCACATACCCAGCCCACACTCACACACCCACCCCACAATCACACACCCACCCCACACTCACACACCCACCCCACACACACAAGCAACAATCACACACACCACAAAAACACAACACATACACACACTATTCAGCCACACACACAACCAACATTCAAACACACACACACACACACACACACACACACACACACACACCACACAACAACCACAAAACACCCCTCAAGATTGTCACACTTAACCCATTTACAACCCTTTCACAGACCACCGCCGGATGCCTTGAACACCTCCACACCTGAACGCTGTACCCAAAACACAGAACACAACAATTGGATCCAATTGCCCGTTCACACAACAACATCAGTAAGTATACTAAACACACACGCACTGAAACACTTCACTAAGATCACACACCACGCCTACCGCAACACACACACACCGCCTACTTTCGACAACACACCACAAGTGACACACACAACAGCTCTACACCACCTACAATACCGCACATCAAAACCTCAACACAAAGAACACATCTTGCCAACCCAAAACATGCCACCCAAAAAACACCATCGGAAAACAAAACATACACACCCTGACACTGCAGGTCACACGCACACACAGCAAGAATGTCTACTACACCACACAATGCACACACCCATTTCGCACACATTGAAATGCATGCACACAATCAAAACAAACAACTCACAACGCATGACACAATAGCTCACCAACAAATACTCACAACCACAACATCAACAGCAACAGATAGCACACAGCAACATCACACACTACTTCTATATAATACACAGACACCAAGTACATCAAAGGGACAAAGAAACACACAGCATCCTAACACACCAGTTCCTTAACACACACACAACATCACCTGCTAATCAAACACTAGAGCGCCAAACACGCCTTGCACAACAAAGAGACAGAGCCAGAGTCAGAAGAGCAACAGAACGACAACAACAACAACAAAAACACAGAGACACAGCCACTACATCAAGAGCCGCTCAGACTCCAGAACAGCATGAGGCACGCCTTGCAAAACACCAACAACGTGCTAGAAGATCACGAGCCGCAGAGACTACAGAACAGCATGAGGCACGCCTTGCAAAAGACGAACAACGTGCTACAAGATCACGAGCCAGAGAGACTACAGAACAGCATGAGGCACACCTTGCAAAAGACCAACAACGTGCTACAAGATCACGAGCCAGAGAGACTACAGAACAGCATGAGGCACGCCTTGCAAAAGACCAACAACGTAGTACAAGATCACGCGCCACAGAGACTACAGAACAGCATCAAAGACGCCTGGCAAAAATGCGACTACGAGCTACAACATCAAGAGCCACGGAGACTCCAGAACAACATGAAACACGCCTTGCTAAACTGAGAACAATACGGTGCACATCAAGAGCAAAACAAAACACAACAACAGAGACACTACAAGAACAACAACAACACACACATAGTACATTAACGCATTCAACACATAACACTTTGCTACGTGCTGCTTTCCTATATAATCCACACATACTATACCAGCAACATCCAAATGTCAACATTGGACACATTGACACTATATGTCGCTACTGTCAAGCAATGAAATTCCACAACGAATCAGCTGGAATGTGCTGCAGCAATGGAAAAGTTCAGCTCCCACCTCTACACTCACCCCCAAATCCACTTCTTTCATACATGTCAGGGACAACTTCAGAATCTAAACATTTTCTACAAAACATACGCAAATCCAACTCCTGCTTCCAAATGACATCCTTTGGTGCTACATCTATAGTGGAACAAATAGGATTTAAAAGTACTTTCAAAGTACAAGGTCAAGTTTACCACAGGGCCGGTTCTCTGCTCCCATTACCAGAACAAGATCCACAATTCTTGCAAATTTACTTCATGGGTGATGAACAACAACAAGCTGATCAACGATGCCATTGGATACACGATACAAGACGTGATATTGTCATCTCCTTACAAAGGATGTTACATGAACACAACCATCTCATTAACACATTCAAAAAACACAAGAAAACCTGGTTGGAAAATGTTCCCTATGGGGAGTTTAGACGCATGAAGCGGAATTGTACAAAGCAGAGTGACTATGAGAAACAAATAATATCAATGAAGGAGAAATTCCTGGAGAAAGACTATAAAGCACAGACCATTGATAATGCAATAAAAAAGGTAGGGGATCAAAACAGAAAAGACATGTTAGTATATAAGGATAAGAAGACAAATAGTCACTCAGATGTTTTTATTCCGTTTATTACAACTTTTAGTACAAATTCAAGACAGATAGAGGGGATTTTAAAGAAACACTGGCACATTTTAAAACAGCATGATCTTTTAAAAGAGGTCATTGGGGACAAACCTGCCGTAATCTTCTCTAAAGCCTCAAACATCAAACAGAGACTAGTACCCAGTTTCTTGCCCCCCCAGAAAACAAAATGTTGGCTAGATCAACTATCCAAGGGCTTTAAAAAGTGCCTTAATTGTAAAGCATGTAAGAACAATGTCTCCACTAGTAGCAAGACCACCTCTTTTAACTGCACCGTATCCACTGTAGATTTTGAAATAAAATCACACATTACCTGTGATAGTAAGGGCGTGATATATGTACTACAATGTGGGTGCAATCTGCAGTATGTAGGCAGAACCATATGTAAATTAAAAACAAGAGTGGGAGAGCATATAAGAAACATAACTAAAGGTCTAGAAACCCACAGTGTCTCAAACCACTACAGAATTAAACACAATAAAAACCCGTCCTGTTTAAAATTTTATGGCATTGAAAAAGTAGACGCAGACTGGCGGGGAGGAGATTATATTAAAAAGATCAACAAACGAGAATCCTTTTGGATTTTCAATCTCCAAACCCTGGCACCTAAGGGTCTAAATTTAGAAATGGAAGTGTCTGCCTTCCTTTGAACCCATGTAACCATTACAGTGCTATACGTTCTGAGTTAGAAACTCTATTTGTCCATATAAGAATCCAAAGCTTTGCATACACATGACTACTACAGAATAACACATAAACAAATACTAGAAGCCAAATCAGCTTATGTCTTTAAGATTGGCATAATTAATTTCTATGGTGTGTGCTACATTGTAATTTATATATTTTTATTGGTTTTATGTGAATTTCTTCCTATAATTGTACAAACCTATGACACTCTCAAAAACCTGGGACCATAGTGAGAGTTGAATGTCTGCAGGAATTTTCTTATTACTAGTAACACCCCATTAAGAATCAAATTTTAGCTACATGAAAAAAGAACCATCTTTTTATTCATTTTGTATGTGTTATAACTTACAGGTTTTTAATTACACTAATACCTATCTAATTAAATTATTTTAAACCATTTTTAGAATGAACAATCCAATTAATCCACACTGTTTTGAATTTATCCCTAAGTGACACCTTCCTTTTTTGCAAATTAATTCCCAGCAGAAGGTCTGCAGTTTTTAAGTTTGCCATTTGTTTAAGGTAGGCACTGAAATGTGTAACTTTTAACATGTTTATGTATAATTTTATAAAGCCCAAGATGCTCATATGCTGCTTAGATGTGATGAAAACAGGTTTAGGAACATTTTAGACACCAACAAGGCTGCCTGCTAACAATCAGCGAATTCGCAGTCAAATGTTAATTGCTGAAGGTATAAAGGACTGCTGCTACCCCGGATATGCCTACGTCACTGAAGAAGCTAATGCGAAACGCATCTGATGGTTTTTGGTCCTCAAAGGCCACCGTAGTGAGGAAGTTGGATTTCCAGTTTTTGCCAGCACCTCGCCGAGAGCGCATGCGCGAAGGATCAGGAGCTATGTAAGGAGTGTGCAGGGAAGGGAGCAGACGGAGGGGGATCCAGCCCGTGCACAGGCGTTTGGAAACTCTCCCTACCGTTTGCTGTACTGATCGCACCATCCAGAGGACATCATTAACTGGAAGCAGTCTTCACATGACAACCCATTTCTGAGAGGGACGCTCTGTGGAGTCTGAATCCATCTTCTCCCTATGCCAAAAACTTTTGGCCGCTTGTGAGTTTTTAATCTCTATTTTTTGTATGCTATTAAAACGTTATTACACTATTTTTCCCTTTTTTCTTTCCCTGAGGTGTCATCAGGGGTTTTTTCCCCTCACCCCCAATCCACCCTCCACCCAGAGAAATAGTCAGCTGATCAAGATCAGACACCTAGTGTGAGTGTGTCTTTTCATTTATTTTGTTTCCTCCATTTTTTATCCTCCCCAAGCAAGGTATATATATATATATATATATATATATATATATGTATTGGATTTTCCCTCATTGTGGTCCCCCTCTTTTTCATTTTATGTCCACATATGTCCTGGAGTCACAAGCAGAAGAACGCGCCTGAGGATTTCTCCCCTTTCCCTTCTAACTGATGACTATAAAGTCATTATCAGAGCGGACAAAACACCAGTGGGTCAACATGAACGTCGCTTTAATGCTCCACAAATCAACAAAGTCGCTATTGTTATAGCAGGGGAACAATTTAATACACAGGACATCATTCTTCAGCGACGCGCTCATTCACTCACACGCATTTGTGAAACACATCGCTCATATGATGCACTTCAATACCCTCTCATACTTTGGAATGGTGACGATGGCTATCACTTCAACATCATGCAAGTAGACCCAGCTTCCCAAGCAAACACACAAAAACCTGTCTCCGCTATGGACTTCTATGCATACAGATTAATGATACGAGATGCATCTCAAAACCACATTTTACATTGTCGCCAACTCTTTCATCAGTTTATTGTTGACATGTATGCAAAAATTGAAAGTGAGCGTCTTCTATACATACGTTTACATCAAAAACAACTTCGCATTTTGATAACTTAACAACCGTAACAAGTAACATACACTTTGCACAATTGGCCTCAAATACATGAGTTTTATACTGTTCTTACCTTCAAAATACACTTTGGAAAAAAATTACATAACCTTCACATGCAATTGCAAGTTTGCAATACACATTATAATACAACAGTTACACATAATTATTCAGGGTTCACATCCCGGGCAACGCCGGGTGTCTCAGCTAGTATATATATATATATACGTACAACAAAAAAACAGCCTGCTACTGACCAGTGTACTGTGAATGAACCTAAATCAGATATAACATGAAACCTGTTCTGTTTGTCCTCTCCTACTCTCTCCATGTGTGGCTTCCTGCACTTCCGGGATTGACTCTGCTACTGGCGGTGGATTGTGTGATTTACCACACATGCGGGACTGTTGTGCTCAGGCTGATGGAGGACTGCCTTACTCTGCTGCTAATACTTATACTCTTCAAGGCTTGTCTTTGGAGCACACAGCTATGTTATCTTTAGCTGTTACCTTTGCCTGTTTCATATCTGAGTGCCACCTATTAATAGTTCCGCATTGTGTTGTTTTTGGGTCCTTAGTGTGTGTTTTCACCATGAATATACCTTTATCATTATTATATTTCCACCACCTTATCCCTGCAGAGTTTATTCCTCTCCTATTACATTATATGAGTTGTTTATTGCATCTTACCCCTAGTATCTGACCACATGTGTCAGATATTTAGTTAGTGCAGGATCTCTGGTTTCTTTGTACCATTTTGACTGTGTGTCTAGATTGTTTGACCGGCCGGTCATCCAGGTGGGAGGCATTATTTTTGCCTTTACCACCTGTTGGTATAGTGTCTTTATATATTACACCTTTTGTTCTGGCATTTACTAGCCTGGATTCTATTGCATTCAGCCAGAGTTTGTCATTCATGAGGATTATGAGATTGTTTTAATTTTGTATTATTTTTGTGTCATGAGGTCAGGGCAGGAAACGATGGTCAGTAACAGGCAGAGGTCAGGGCAGGAAACGATGGTCAGTAACAGGCAGAGGTCAGGGCAGGAAACGATGGTCAGTTACAGGCAGAGGTCAGGGCAGGAAACGATGGTCAGTAACAGGCGGATGTCAGGGCAGGAAAGGATGGTGTCATGGGAGAGGGGGTTTGGCCCGGTATTAAAGGGGTTACACCCCATTTTGCCACCCCCTGCTCTCACTTGGGCGGCAAGAGGTTAACTGGACTGCGGTCCAGTAATGTGTTTTTACCCTGCTTCAGCACCCAAATGTGTATTCCGCTGTAAATATGTATCGTTCCCATTCCAGTGTCTGCACCAACACATACACTGGGATCGATGCGGGAGGGAAAGGGTTAATAGTTAAGGAGTGATTATAGCCCTTTGTTCCATTTTCCCGCCTTTGCAGGCTCCATTTTGCAGCTCCCCATAGGTCGCCGTTGCAGCTCCATACGATCCTATGGGGAAACTGGCGATTTGGGTCCATTTTTATCAGAAGACCTGCAAGTG
The DNA here is from genome assembly GCA_036426205.1 of Ascaphus truei. Lineage (NCBI taxonomy): Eukaryota > Metazoa > Chordata > Amphibia > Anura > Ascaphidae > Ascaphus > Ascaphus truei. The sequence continues at coordinate 12,045 of WSYH01013318.1, forward strand.
GCGCCCGAGAGGAGGAGCGGCGGTTCCCCATTGTAAGTCAATGAAGCCATTCATTTCAATGGGGATTCCTCGACGCCGACCTCCAGGAACGGATTGGCAGCCATCCAAACCGCAGACCGCAGAAGCGGATACATTGTCTAAAAAAGAGCATTGATCACATTAGGTTCAATCACAATGACATCTAATAGTTAGCAATTGATTTTATATATATACTTCAATTGTATTTTATATATAATTGTATTTTTTGAAGTGTTTAATTACTGCTATTTATAAGGTTTCTGGTCGTCTTCTTGCCAATTCATTGCATGTATTAGTTGATCACATTCATGTGTTTTCACTTAATATTGATCAGCCAGGAGGTGGTTTGATTTACATACACACTTATAAGTAGCTGTGACGCACTTCCGTCATATATCCCCTGATGAAATCACCGTTAGTGCGATGAAACGCGTAGGGAAGAATTTGTGAGCTACTGAGATTGTTTATACCCTGCGCCTAACTGATACTGCTGATACTCCACGAACGCTTTAAAGACATTTGTCTACCATTGGTGCCCACATCTACCTCTGCGGGGTCATATTGTCATTACCTCCCATCCGGATGCTGCTGTGAGAGTGGTGGACTTCCGGGTTACATCGGGAGAGGTTGTACAGTTCCTGGACCCCTGCTGGACGGTGGCTCAGAGAAGCTGGGACTTCACAGAAGGAGAGAGGGGCGTGCAAGCGGAGCTACATCATCGTGCGGTTGGCGAATGCGTATACTCATTACATGCTTTTACTTTTCATTCGTTTGTGAGTTTAAATTTGTTGGACCTACCATTTTTTATTAAAAGTGTATTTTTCATATTACACTAGGATCGGGCGCTTTCTTCCTCCCCTGCACCTCCAATGACCCCCCTTGCACCTCCAATGACCCCCATGACCCTCCCCTGCACCTCCAATGACCCTCCCCCTGCACCTCCAATGACCCTCCCCCTGCACCTCCAATGACCCACAAGTTCCAGACTTCATAAACAATTTGACGAACGTAGACATTTTTATCCTGCACGAAACATGGATCCAATCGGTGGAGATGTCTCTCATACCTATGGGTCATAGGCATCTCCTAGTGCCAGCCCAAAAACACAAAGGCGTGAAACGAGGCCGCCAATCAGGAGGAATCATAATATGGTACAAGGAGGAGCTTAACAGCCAAATAAACCCAATGAAGAGAGGATACCCACATGTGGCTACAAATAAAAGGCTCCATGTTCACCCATCAATATGACACATAAATATGTGCAGCATACTTCCCCCCCTCTGACTCCCCATACTACAATCCAGACATCTTCGAGATCCTGCAGACAGAGGCAATCCACTTTCAGATCCTGGGTAAAGTGCTGATATGTGGAGACCTCAACGCCAGAACAGGCAGAGAACAGGACTACATATCTACAGTTGGAAATAATTACATCTTTGGAAATGACACTTGTTGTCATAGCTCTGTGACACGCCTAAGAACCAGCTACGACAACGTAATAAACAAGAATAGTCAAGAGCTCCTAAACCTGTGTCGCGGTCTGGACTGTACATTATCAATGGACGGACAAGGGGAGACTCTTTGGGTAGATACAGATACAGCTCTGTGCTGGGCAGCAGCATAGTAGATTACACAATCACTGATATTGAGCCACAAGCCATCAGTGCTTTCATAGTCACACCAGCATCACCCCTATCTGACAACAATCAAACCCTGCGCTTTATTAAGAGACCAGACCAACCAAGCACAACACAAAAACCCATCTCCAACCTTCATAGCCTGAAAGGCACATACACATGGACAAAACAGAGCCTCGCAACATACACAGAAACAATCAACAGCTCAGAATTCGGAAACCTACTCCAAAGCTTCCAGAACACAATCTACGAGCAGAACAAACAAGGAGTAAACCTGGCAGTAAGAAAACTCAACAAAATATTCCATCTACTGTAATAGCAAGGAAATCAAACCCGAAAAAAACAGCCCTAATAGACAACAACAAACACCAAATTCAAAGAAAAATGGTTTGATAAGGAATGCAACACCCTTAGAAAAAGCCTGTGAACAATATCAAACCAAAAACACAGAGACCCAAACAATACAGAATTGCGAATAAGATACCAACAACACCTGAAACACTACAGGCACAACCTAAGGAAGAAAAAAACAAAACCACATTGCCAAAAAAATAGAAAGAATTGAAGAAGCATTGGATGAAAATACTTTCTGGCAAACCTGGAAACATCTGGATACAAAGCAGAATAACAGACACCTGGCCATTCAGAATGGCAACATCTGGAAAAACTACTTTGAGGACCTTTACTAAGAAATCTCAGAAGAAAACCTGACGCAAGAATAAAAACAAATCCTCACCAAATAAACATCACTTGAGAACATTATAAAAGATAACCAAAACCCCCTGGACATACCAATCACAATCCAGGAAATAAAAGAAAAAATAAAACTAATAAAAACCAATAAAGCCAGTGGACCAGATGGCATTCTAAATGAGATGCTGAAGTACAGCAGCCTATCTTTACAGGAAGCTCAACTGAAAATGTTCAACCTGGTCCTCACTACTGGCTACTTCCCTGAACTGTGGAACAAAGGACTGATAACCCCTATCCACAAGAAAGGAGACAGGCTAGACTCATCTAAGTACAAAGGCATCTGTATCAGCAGCACCCTAACGAAACTGTTCAACAACATCTTGAACAGCAGAATCATCACCTTCATTACAGAGCAGAGTGTACTGTGTAAGAGCCAGACAGGCTTCCTGCCAAATCACTGCACTACGGATCACATCTATACCCTACACAGCATGATCAATAAACACGTCAACAACACCAATATGGGCAAAAGCTTTGCTTGCTTTGTGGACTTCAAAAAGGCCTTCGACTCCATCTGGCATCCAGGTCTATTGCTGACAATATTAGAGAGCGGAATAGGGAGGAGAACATATGACACGATCAAAAGTATGTACTCTGAAAACAAATGCTGCATGAAAGTTAATAACAAAAGGACAGACTTCTTCCATCAAGGCCGTGGAGTTAGACAGGGCTGCAGCCTGAGTCCCACACTTTTTAACATTTATATCAATGAGCTTGCAGCAGCCCTAGAATCCTCCTCAGCACCTGGGCTCAACTTGGCTGTAATAGAGATTAAATCTCTACTATACACAGACGACCTGCTCTTGCTGTCTCCAACAGAACAAGGCCTCCAACAGAAACTGGCAATACTAGAAAAATTCAGCCGGGCACTCTCTGTGAACCAAGAAAAAAACAGATTAATGGTATTCCAGAAAAAAATCTAAAAAACATCCAACCATATCACAATTCACACTGAATGACAATGCACTGGAACAGACAACGAGCTACACATACCTAGGTCTAACAATCAGCTCACCAGGGAAATTCAACCTGGCCATAAATACACTGATGGAGAAGGCCCACAGAGCATTCTATACAATAAGGAAACAGATGTACCACCTCAAACCACCAATAAGAATCTGGATGGAAATATTCAACAGCATCATCACACCCATCCGTCTGTATGGCAGCGAGGTGTGGGGCCCTATGACATACCCAGACTCCACAAAATGGGATGCCAGCCCAACAAATACTGCATCTGGAATTCTGCAAACACCTTCTCCAAGTACAGTAGAGGCAACGATTATTCTAACATTTGCTTTAAACTAGCCGGGTTACATTCAGGGTATGTGCTGGGTATGTTCTGGGCTAGTTTGAGGCATGTTTAAGGCATTTCTGCATTGACTAACGACCCATATGATTAACACAGCAGGGATCCCTGGCAGTCCAATTCAGTTTGAATGGGACTGCCAGGGACCCCCGCTGTTAATCTGATAGGCCATTAATCAATGCAGAAATGCTGGGGCTAGTTTAAGGAAAGTTTAAGGCATGTATTCAGAATGTACCTGGGTGTACCTGGGTCTTTTGGGGAATTGCCACTGGTTTTTGTTAGAATAATCGCTGCCTCTACTGTACACAGGAGCACATCAAACAATGCATGCCGGGCTGAACTGGGCCGCTTTCCTCTACTGCTCACTGTACAGAAGAGAGCACTGACATTCTGGGCCCACCTAAACAGCCACCCACAGTCTTGCTGCTACAGAGCAATGAAAAGCCAGGACCTCCTCACTAAACCCTGTGCCATCAAACAACTTATCCTTTCACTCCAAAAACAAAACCCCACACAGATCAACAGCCTTCCGAAAAAACAAATCAACTCAATCGCCAGCGAAATGTAGAAGCAGTACGTGACTACGTGGAAAAATTATATACAGCGCTAAAAGAAACTGGAGACCTACCACAGCATACCGAGAGAATACACTCTGGCACCCTACCTAATACCCCAAAGCAGAGGCATACCTTGGGCCAGTACAGAATGAGTGCCCATAGCCTAGAAATAGAAACAGGCAGACACAGACAAAACTGGAAGCCCCAGGAGATGACGGTGTCAGCGATGTGAACTAGGAGATATAGAAGATGAAACACACTTCCTACGGCATTGCCTACAATACTCTGAAGTGAGGAATGCCCACCTAGAGAAACTCACAGCTCTTATCCAGAACGTTAGTGATATAGAAGAGAACCAAAGAATGGCGATCCTCCTGGGAGAAGATGAGGCCAGAGCAGAGCTGGCTGCACACTATGTCAGCACCGCTAACCCCCACATCCCTGTGTGTAAATATTACCCATATACCCTGCAATCATTATACCCTACACCCAATAATTAATGTACTGTATAACCATTATACACTACCCCCTAGTATTTGTGTAATCATTGTCCCCCATCCCCTATTACGCCTGGGACATACAGTAGTAAACAGTTTTGTGCTGCTGCTCGCTCTCGCTTGCTGCCGCTCGCTCTACCAGGAGCTTTTTGCTGTCCTGGCAGAGGAGACAGAATGCGGGCTTGGTAGGCGGGTATCACTGTGTGTATGTCACTTGGTAGCTGTCAGTGCGTGTGTGTGTGTCACTTTGAAGTGGTCTGTGTGTTTGTGTGTCACTGGGGAACCTGTGTGTGTATATGTGTGTGTGTGTGTGTATATTATATAATATGTTAAAAATTAAAAAAAAAGACATGTTGTGAGAATAAATTATTTATTAACATTGTGCAACTTTGATAAATATATTCACACACACACACACACACACACACACACACACACACACAC
>WSYH01013319.1:0-17254 GCA_036426205.1 Ascaphus truei
ATGGAAACAAAATGATTGTAACAGATGTTATCAGGGTTCCATTTGTTAAAGAAAACATTGAATATTAATTAAAAGTTAATTATACTTAATTGGCATTTGCAAACAAAAGCCATTTTAAAAAAATGTTCAAAATGATCTCTTATCATTGCTTTAAAAAGGCTGGCATGTTTGGAAGAATCTTTTCATGTGTTGTGAGATTCATGTGTTGTTAGACTCTGAGCAAATAAACTGTAACCATAGAAGAGTAAAGTTCATCAAGGAGGGGCATTTTTACTTGTAGTTTTTACTTTTTTAGTTTACCACATAACGCAACAAGGGAGGGGGGGAGGGAGGTATACAAAAAGTCTAAAAAAATAAGGCAATATAAACATTATAGTAAGTTAAGTAAACTTTGAATATTAATTAAAAATTCATTATACTTAATTGGCATTTGCAAACAAAAGCCATTTGAATTTTTTTTTCAAAATGATCTCATCATTGCTTTTAAAAGGCTGACATGTTGGGAAGAATCTTTTCATGTGTTGTGAGATTGCTTGTTAGACTCTGATCCATCTATTGCCCTGTTTGTTTATTTCTTCTCTGCATCACCTGCCTTAGATGACAATCTTGTTTTTATTTATATATATATATATATATAATCAAAAAATAAATAGATGATACCGTTCTGTGGCTAACGAAATGCTTTTATTTGTGCGAGCTTTCGAGATACACTGATCTCTTCTTCCGGCGATGTTACAATGAATGAAGCAAAAGGTATACTTAAAAACAGTGTCTCTTGGAATGTTATCTGTGCTGTTCCTTCCCCCGGTGTGGATGTGTTTTATGGCTAGAGGTGTCAAAAGGTTACTGAAAGCAAGTGAAGAAAGAGTGTGTATGTGTATCAGTGTGAATAAAAATTAATGGAGAGCCCACAGTATATACAGTGCTTTACACAAGGTGTGTGTGGAGTGGGAGTGGATATTAATGGTGTGGGTGGGTGTGGAAATGTGAGAGTTTGTAGCACAACTAAAAGTGTGTGTGGATACTTAGTAGTCCCTATTGGTGTATAGGGATGGAAAAACAAGGAGTATTAGTATGTGTGAGAGACAGCTGTGTGTGCATACATATAGCACAGTATGTACAGACATGACCTTTAGCGCTCATGGGACGAGAGTTCACTACTGTCAGTAATGACTCATAAAATTTCGATCTCTGTTTAGGCCACTGCTAAGTGTCCCGAACAGTTGCATAAATTTGTATTCATGCAACCGTCTCTCTTTCGGGGTTTTAAGATTACCTTTGAGTATGGCAACCCTCAGATCGTTCATCTTATGGCCAGAGTCAGAGAAATGTTCACCAACAGGACTGTCTCTTGTACCGCGTGTGATGCTGTGGCGATGCTGGTTCATTCTCATGTTTAGCCCCTGCCCTGTCTCACCTATGTAGTAGCAGCCCCCTGGGCATTTCATGCACATGATGAGGTACACGACATTGCTGGAAGAACAGGTGAACCTTCCTCTGATTTTGTATTCCCGATTCCTGTGTGGTATTTGTATTGTGTCCGCTGTGTAGAGCATTGCGCAGGTTTTGCATCTTGGGTCCTGGCATGGTTTTGTCCCGCATTCAGTTGTACTGCTGAATACTTTACTCCTCATCATAATATTCTTGAGATTATGGGGTTGTCTGTATGATAATAAGGGTGCTTCAGGGAAGACCTGTTGCAGTCTTGTATCATCCTGGAGGATGGGTTGTAGTTTCCTGGCAATCTTGCGTAGGGCTCCTTGGTGTGGGTTATATGTGACCACCAAAGGTACCCTGTCGCTTGTCTCCTTCTGTTTGTATTCAAGGAGATCACTTCTTGATAAAATAAAACGGTTGTGATTATAGCAATGTAAAAATGTATTGAATATGAAAACATAGCATCATACTGTATAAGGTTTGGTATGAAGCTCACAATTATTCTCGCCTTATTTACTCATGAAAAAATGTCCCTTTAAAATGTTGTTTTTTCCATTTGATTTCTAATTTTCTAAGTCCGATTCATAATGTTCATGTGCATGGAACTAACTCAATTGGTCTGTTCTAGATACTGCATGGATGATCGTGAAGTATTAATAAACAACTGTTGTAACTGTTTTGAAATTTAATAAAGGGTTAACACTCACAGAGGCCATGTTTGTATAAAGGTTTTGTATAAAGATAACATTTATTCTCTTCTCAATTAAAATTACATTGTCACTTTCAAATGTTTTGCCTCGTTGGATTTTTAAATCAGATTCACAATGCGGATACGCGTGGAAACCGAAATTGGAAATGTTATAACTGTTACCATTGATTAAATATGAACAACAGTCATAACATAGTGTTTTCCATTAACCAGGAAGTGGAATAAAAGCAAGAAACTTCTCTTTGTGAAATTTTAGTACAGGTTATGACGTCATTGAATCGATCACATTCAGTACACATTCACATTCAGTATTCAGTGCATAGTGTACTATCCAAAATAATAGCGTGGCAAAGTTTTAAAAGCTTGAATCTGGTAATACTGACTGTATAAAAATGAAAAAGCACAGTTTTAAAAATGCGAGACTATAGTTCCATCGAACTTCATCATTATCTATTGATGTTCGATGTCAAAGTTTCTTTTCTGGAAAAAAATAACAGTATGCTATTATTTACGGTATTGTGCGGCATCAAGCCGCGTTGTAGTGTGCATGAGTACAGTACAAGCATTGACACTGTATGGGAGGCATACACTACTGTAGTTTCATTTGGAATTAAAGTGTCATACAGTATACTGTAGTACATTATATTTACCTTCATTATAAACTTTGCCAAACGGTTGCAGATGAGCCAATGTCAGAGGTGTATTGTACATACAAGCTGGAGTCACTCCTGTAGTCTGCATTATAGTTTACAGCATTATACACATAGTTGACAGGTGCTTGCTGAAGCTGCTGAAACTGATAATGATGTTGGTAATCTGTCTGGAAATCTGGTTGGAAATCTGGCTGAAAATCTGGCTGGCAATATTGCTGGAAATATGGCTGGCAATATTGCTAGAAATATGGCTGGTAATATGGCTGGAAATATGGCTGGAAATATGGCTGGACATTTTACTGGTAATCTGGTGGGGCCAGGTAGCAAGGATTACGTTCACCAAGTTTTCACTGATGGTCAGACCGTTATTGCAATAGTATTGGTAAGCTGGTGCTGGTACATTGCTGGATAGGGAAAAACTAATCTTAAATGGATTAAACCCAAACTTTCTCCTTTTGTATTTGCCATGAGCAAACATACTGTCAAAATGTGGGATCACAGACCAATACCCTGTTCTATCACCAGGAGGAGGTGCAGTGCAAAAAAAGCATTGCTCATTACTTAATGTTTGCCTTACCGAATGCTTCCACCCCGAACGTTCAGTGAAAATTTGAAAAAATCATAGTTAGAAATGAAATATTCATATATTTCTGATAAGGTCAGCTTCTTATCTTTTTCAGCATTAATTGCAGAAAATATTAAATAGGCAAAACTATAAACAGGTTTGGTATACATGTATGGAGTTGAAATGGTGTCCATTCAGCAATTGAGCAAGGATAACAATGCAGAAAAAAGCCCACGGCATTGTGTTTTAGAGCTTTTTATTTTGAAATGCCTAAATTTGATAGCGTCTTCAGCGACCAAGGTCGATTTACAATGGTTCACTGTAGTAGACTTGGTTTTTATCTGGTTTTTAAACACCTGCAAATTGCTACTGTACGGTACTGTGTAGTAATTGTAGTAGCCACTGGATACTGTAGTGCAAAGGGAATTCATTTTTGCAAAAATCTGCCATCTGGCGGATACGAGAAGAACTGCACAAAAAAAAATTAGAATCCAGTTAATTCAAATAAATCAACAACGGTAAATGAAGGTGTGACTCGTGTGATTGGCGGCGTTCACGGTAGCGTTCGCTGAAGAATAACGAGTGAATGCCACGTGGAATATAGCAGAGTTCATGATAATGGCTCCGTGAAATGTTTTCATAATGGCCGCTGCATCTGTACATCCACTATCAGGGGAACAGGGTAGGTTGGCAGGTAGCTCAGCATTAGAAGAAGCATGTAGTAATGAGGATTTTCAAGCTATTGTCTATATTTTTGAACAGTGAGTTTATTTCAAGGCTACCAAAACTTTGCACCTGCATAACTAGCCATGGACTGATGCCACTATCACTGCTGTCAGTGGCTTGTGTGTACAACCACCACCAACCACCGCCCCCACCACCTTGCAGACGCACTTACCAGAAAACATTCCTACTGTCTTTGTACGTTCCTCCTACTTACCAATTAGATTCTAAGCTCTTTGGGGCAGGAACTCCTTTTCCTAAATGTCACTTTTATGTCTGAAGCACGTCTTCACATTATGTGTTATTTGTATTATTTGTTAATTATATGATTATCACTTGTATTATTGTTATGAAGCGCTATGTACATTAATGGCCCTATATAAATAAAGACATACATACATAATACCAATAATGCAACCACCATAATCATCAATCAGCATAATTGTTTATCTCACCGATGTATGGTAGTGGGGGCCAAACAAGCCAGCACCTAAACTGTGCTATGCAAGGTACTGTAGTTCCAAAAAATTACATTGGGGGTCGAATTGATTGACACCTGGAACTGTCTGCAGTCCGGCCAGTAGCCATCATTACGTGAAAACGAGAGGTAACTCTCAATGTATTACTTTCATTATTGTGTATTTTTATTGAAAAATTATTTGTTGTATTAAATGCCTTTTACTTATTCCAGTCATCTGTTTGTCTCAGCATTTGTTTGTCTTAGCATTTGTTAGTGGTGTTTAATGTTTTTGTTAGTTACTGTTTTACACTATCTTTGTTTTTATATCTTTTACATCAGCGTTTCCAAAATGTTGGGTCGCGACCCGGCACCAGGCCACGGCACCAATATTGCCGGGTCGCAGCAAGGCTGGCCGCGCGGTGTCTCCTCCCCCCCCCCCCCCCGCTCATGTTAAAAAAAATGGCGGCGATTCCCCCCGCGGTCCCGCGCGCTTGTGCAGGTCAAGCAGGGCCCGCTCCCTTCCTCCCCCCTGCTCCCTTCCTCCCCCCTGCTCCCAACGTGGGACGGAGGAGGAAGTACCAGCTCCTCTGCGGCCCGCACGTTACATGGGGCTGGGTGGAAGTACAAGCTCCTACTGCGGCCCGCTTCCCCCCGCGGCCAGCTTCCCGAGCTCATCTCCCGTGGCACCCCCTCCCGAGCCCATCTCCCGTGCCCCCAAGCCCACCTCCCATCCCGGGCAGCAGGGGATATCGGGGGCAGCAGGGGAAAGTGTCCGGTGGAAAGGTACGTCACCCCACCCAGTCACTGCCTCCCACCCAAGTGTCCCTGGCCCCCTCCCACCCAAGTGTCCCTGGCAAAGTGTCCCTGGCCCCTTCCCACCCATCCAAGTGTCCCTGCCCCCCCTCCCACCCACCCAAGTGTCCCTGGCCCCCTCCCTCCCACCCACCCAAGTGTCCCTGGCCCCCTCCCTCCCACCCACCCAAGTGTCCCTGGCCCCCCCTACCCACCCACCCACGTGTCCCTGGCCCCCTCCCACCCACCCCAGTGTCCCTGGCCCCTCCCACCCACCCAAGTGTCCTGGCCCCCCTCCCTCCCACCCACCCAAGTGTCCTCTGGCCCCTTCCTCCCACCCACCCAAGTGTCCCTGGCCCCCCTCCCACCCACCCAGTGTCCCTGGCCCCCCCTTCCTCCCACCCAAGTGTCCCTGCCCCCCTCCAGCACAGTGGTTCCTGGCCACCCTCACCCTCCCACCACGTTCTGACCACCTACCCACCAGTCCCTGCCCTAAGGTATCAGCCTGGTTGCCTGTATACGTTTCGTGTCTGTGTGCGTATAGGGGAGAGCGATGTGTGGTGTGTGGTATCAAGTGGTCTGTGTGTTGTGTATCTGTGTGTATCTATATCTTGTGGTCTGTGTGGAAATCAGTGCTGTGTTTATCCAGTATCACTGTAAGTGTGTGTAATCAGGGTTTGGTGGTGGGTGTGTAGCAGTGTCTCTGTGTGTGTATCAGTGTGTGTGTGTGTGTGTGTGTGTGTGTGTGTAGCAGTGTCTGTGTGGCTGGGTGTGTGTCAGTGGCTGGGTGTGTGTCAGTGGCTGCGTGTGTGTGTATCAGTGTGTGTGTCAGTGGCTGCGTGTGTCAGTGGCTGTGTGTGTGTGTGTGTGTGTATCAGTGGCTGTGTGTGTGTGTGTATCAGCGGCTCTGTGTGTGTATCAGTGGCTGTGTGTGTGTCTGTGCAGGCCCTATAGGCCAGTATAGGCGATAAAATTTTTAGTGGGTCACGAAAAAGAAGTTAAAAAATAACTGGGTCACGGAAAAAAAAGTTTGGGAAACCCTGACCTAGACCAAAGGTGGACAACTCCAGCCACCAAGGGCCCCCAGCAGGTCAGGGTTTCAGGATATCCCTGCTTCCGCGCAGGTTGAAGACTGAGCCACTGATTGAGCCACCTGTGCTGAAGCAGCGATATCCTGAAACCCTGACCTGTTGGTGGCCCTTGAAGACTGGAGTTGCCCATCCCTGACCAAACATCAAGCGTCATAAATGTCACACCGTAAAAAAAAAACACAAATTAAATTTGGGGGTTCTGAACCAAAAATGAGATTGACATAGAACAGACATCAAAGTGTGAAACGCTACTGAGGCATCTGAGATTACGGAGGCAATATATAAGCGAGACTGGCTCCATTAAAAATAAGCGAGACATGACAGGTCTGAAACACCCAGTTATACCGCTTCTTATTGCTGGGGCAGGAAAATAAGTGTTTTTTTAACAGCAAATTAAGCAAACACCCTTCGTTTTGGGAGAGCAAAAAAAAAAAAATATCTCCAGACTGGTTTTGTGAGGTGCTGCCGGCAGAAAAGAGGTTAAAACAAAAGACTAAAAGAAAAACAGCCTTGATTACCGGAGGGAAGTGGCTTGTCAAATTTCATAAAGTGAAGGCAGTCTGCAATTCACTGCAAAACTGGGCCCAGCAGCAGTAATAGGACACGGCTTTCTGACAACGGGTGTACATAATTGTTCACCGCTGCCAGGAATTTGTTTTCGGTATAAAATGTAATAAGTGAACCCATTTTGCTTTCCACGGCTTATTCCTCTGTCTCTTATCGGACGCCCGCACATACACAGCCCCTCTGTGTTAGCTCGGCACAGAACACAGGCCGCGATGCGGATTCGGGGGCAGGAGACTTTCATTTACAGCAGCCAGTTCTTTGCTCACCGTACTTATAACCTGTTCTGTGCTGGAGGGACCCGTAACTCTTCCGTAAATGGATTACTGAACAAAATAACACAACAGCCCGCTATTAAACATGCTGTACTCTCCTTGCACGGGAACTCTGCCCTCTAACAGCAAAAGGGTGAATGTCCTTGGGGTCTAACCGCTTGGCTGCTCCATGGTGTAAGCATCACATAAGGGAGTCTGACATTCCAGGGGCCCCATGATGTTGCAGCTGCACGCTGGGCTGCTGCTCGTTTTGTAAAGGAGAAAGCCTCCAGAACGCGGTCTGTCTGGAGGAGGAATGGAAGGGCTTTTTCTTTTCTAGTTGTCTTATCAGTGACGTCGCGGTCACGTGGTTGCAACGTGCCGGAGGGGCATCAGAGGAGAAAGATGCAGCACATTGAATATGGGCTCATTTGTGTGCCCCACTTCGGCCCCTTCACTGTTTTACGGAACCAAAATCAAATCGACAGGAAGGTCTCAAGTGTTGAGTAGGACCTGCTGCCTCCTTTCACAAACATCGCAGAAAATGGAGGTGGACAGACCACTCCCAAGCTTCAGCTCACCATGTTCACAAGCTAAGTTTGAAAAAAATGTATTTGAAATGACGTGTAAGAGTCGGATTTAGAAAACCGTGCATTCACCACCAAGATGTAACCCTTCCAAGTTTGCTTCTGGAATGTTCGGATTCCACTCCTTGGAGGTCTGACGCCCCCGATGCCAGGAGTGGATGAGGCAACACTTCCATACTACTTGCCCTCAGGTCTACAGTCACGAGTCTCGACCAGCCTAGACAGAGGCCAAAAATAGTATGATGTTCAGGGAATGTCATAAGGCAGGGGTTCTCAACTCCAGTTCTCAAGACCCCCCAACAGATCAGGTGGCTCAATCAGGGCTCAATCTTTTGCTGGGCCACTAATTGAGCCACTTGTGCTGAAGCAAGGATATCCTTAAAACTTGACATGTTGGGGGAGGTCTTGAGGACTGGAGTTGAGAACTCCTGTCATAAGGAGTTGCCGTCCCTTATGTGCACTAAAGGTTAAATATGTCTCTACCATTATTTCTTATGAGTTCTAGTTCTGCACGAGTGGCACCACGCACACACGCGACACGGTAGATTAAGGAATCGTGATACGCGAGATCTCCTCCTGCTTCAAAGGCAGTATTTGTAAATTGGGGCATAAATCACGAACAAGAAAGCTAATAATAACCCATTATAACCTAACCCCACGGCTTCTCTGTAAACCCCAGTGATGTTTCAGTATATCAAATTAGATAATGATGAAATTCTATCCTTCGTGGATTTATATCGAATGCCTTTATGTAGAATATAAAATTATTTTATTAGCGATATCAACAAATATTATATTATTACCCTCTCTGGAGGGTCTAGAGTACAAACTGCAAAGCGACCTGTTCTTTAATACCTAGGGACATTGCTAGAAACGTCAGGGATCTAAGAATAAATAAAGCTCCATTGGAACGCATTGCCAAATACATTTTACCTTCTGGCTTTCCCTATTAAGAGAAGCAGGTAAGAAAGCGGATTTTAGTCCCTGTAACCTCAACTGCTTAAATATTACTTTTGTATACTCTGAGGTATTTGCTTTTGGGCTGGTCGGTCTTACACTTTGGAGCCTACATTTGACAATCTATCTTCACCAGGAAGATAAGGTGGTTGTGCCGACTGGTGAGCTGCAATAGAATAATGTTAAGCTTCTCACTTGAAGCATACCAGAGATTTCTGCTTATACTGTAGCTTTTTTCCCCCTAAATAGTCTCCTCACATAGAATGAAATGGTTTTACAGACCATGTGAATAGGTGCTGAATCATTTTAACATGTGGGATTTCCTGAATTGTTCCAATACCTCGTTCTGGATGTACCAGTGCAGGTACGTACTTGATCCTCCATTTGCACAAGCTCATATGGCTCATTAATATAGGTACAGGCATACCCCGGTTTAAGGACACTCACTTTAAATACACTCGCGAGCAAGGACATATCGCCCAATAGGCTCATGCATGCGCCTGTCAGCACGTCCTCAACAGCAATACCGGCTCCCTACCTGTACCGAAGCTGTGCGCAAGCGGGGAGACTATAGAGCTTGTTACAAATGCGTTATTTACATCAGTTATGCACATATATGACGATTGCCGTACAGTACATGCTTCGATAAGTGGGAAAAAGGTAGTGCTTCACTTTAGGTACATTTTCGCTTTACATACATGCTCTGGTCCCATTGCGTACGTTAAATGCGGGGTATGCCTGTACTTACCTAGAAGTAATACAATGCAAAAATAATGTAGTAATGATCCCTAGTACTTGCAAAGAACCGTTTGCTATGGCTTAAGCTAGAATTTCAAAGTACTTCCATTCCTGGAGTCAAGTAGTAATTCTTATTCCCCTTTATGACAAAGCCTTTCACTGGGGTTTTTTGTTTGCCTTCCACTAGATCAATAAAGCTATAAATATAGAAGTATGTTCCCCCATTACAATTTAACAAAGGTTGACCTTGAAGGACAAATTAGATTTTTTTTTCAACCCAATCTGCTATGTTGATAAACTGTACATATGTCCCACCATTAGGAATTCTTGTTGAACCCCATCATTGCCAGAAATAACGCACAACGTCCTCTGTAACTGATGAAGCTATCCCCCATGATGATCTGATTAGCCACATTTGGATGCGCAGGAGCTATGCTCACAAACACCGCGCTATGCGGGTACCATTGCACATTCACACCCTGATCCTTTATCCTGTGTCTCGCGCTCCCCCAGTCAGGAATTAGAAACGCTGCACAACTTCTAGGGTAGAATATGCATGTTCTATAGCACGAGTGGCCAACTCCAGTCCTCAAGGGCCACCAACAAGTCAGCGTTACGGCTATCCCTGCTTCATCGTCCAAGACTGAGCCTCCGATTGAGCCACCTGCGCTGAAACGAAGATATCCTTAAAAATCGGACCTGTTGGTGACCCTCGGGGACTGGGGCTGCCCACCTCTGTTCTATACTGTCACTGATATGCACAGGACAAAGCGCAGCTAGCTTTCCTTGGACAAACACGTGCGTCACTGCGAAAGATGCTGGCAAGTGGTTTCAAAGGTCACTTGCTCACCAGAGCCATTAAAAAAAAACGCAGGCATTGGAAGCTGTGGATTTAGGGAGAGGAAAAGAAAAATGTTCTTTTTAACAATATATAGGGCTCTTTTATTTTACTTATTTATATAATAGGCCTACTACATTTTACAATGAGCCCTTATTATAATTTAACTAGATATGACACTGTGAAAATAGCCTATCCGAAGTACAGTTTATCACAACTGTTTAGTAGACTTGGCGTTCAACAGTTACATTTACAATCGTTTACGTACCATTTCAAATAGGTGTCACGATATAGCCAAGGAAAGGTCAAATAGTATGTGCAGCACGGCTACCGCGGGGTTAAGCTTGTGCTCGGTGTATATACGGTTCAAGTCATTCCCTGCTCTGGCAATGAGGGTCTGGTGCATTGTGCAGGGCTGATCTGCAGGCCCACATTATAAAGTAATGAAGGAAATACCAGACAACCGTTCTGTAAACAGTCGGGCCATGTGGGTAAGCTGCACAGATCTCACGGACGCCAGACATTACAAAGTTGCACAACCGTGTATTTTTATTATTACGGGCGGACATGAATTCAAATAAGTTGAGTTTTCTACAGCCT
This sequence comes from Ascaphus truei, assembly GCA_036426205.1. NCBI lineage: Eukaryota > Metazoa > Chordata > Amphibia > Anura > Ascaphidae > Ascaphus > Ascaphus truei. The sequence goes on from WSYH01013319.1 coordinate 10,969, forward strand.
GCATCAAGGTCACTGCTCACCAAGCATACCTTGACCAGGAACGGTGGTCGTGGCGTAGAAATGAATACGCCTCCGCTTTGTGTGCCTCCGGGAGAGAGTATCCTACATGCATTTACACCAGCGCAATGAATCAGGAACTTACTGGGAGAGAGTTATGGAGTCTTTTACACTCCTTGAATAAATGTGACATTCAATGATTGCCCACTTACAAGGCCTCTGGGCTGCAAAACTGTCCCTGATCAAGGAAAAGTGGCGACCCATCGTCAGGCACACCACGAGTCACCCAGATTCTCTCACAGATCAAAGACTTTTTGTGTATAGAGATTCAGGTCCAACGTGCACGCCCCCACATTTCAGATTCATCCGGGGGATATAGTGTGTGTCTGGGCCTCTGGCATTTCCTGGCTCATCACCACTTTACTGAGGGGAACATACTACTGGTAATGTATAGGTTTTCTGCTTTGCTCCTTTGCATTTTACGAAGTGATCCTATTTCTACTGTATGTCATTTTGTTCTGTGCAAACACCAATGTCTTTTATTATTTTAAATATAAAATGTAATAAATACAGTGTTTGAGCTCTAACCTGAGCCTCTGGGGAGATCGGGCTCATTTTAGGACACTTTTCACCAGACGGTTTTGTTAAACTGGGATTTTTGTTTCGTTTCTGCGTGTATTTGGGGAACCAAGGTCTCCCTAGGTGTGTGCCGCTCAATAAATCCCGACAGTGGCAGTGTAATAAAAGATTTCTGGGGTGTGCGTGCGCATTTTTGTGCCTTGCATGGAGCGGAGAGACAATCCGGATGACCAGTTTGTGACTAACCCCTTTTATACACGCACACACTTTTATATTAGGCTTGGAAATTAGAATAGTATTTAAGAAATACAGGATTTACAAACATTCCAAGAACACTGCAAACTCGCCCATTTTTTCATGATCAATGACGTAAAGCCTGTGGAAGACACTCATGGGTTCCCTGCCTTTGTAGAAATGAGCATTTGTTCCTTTTTTTGTACCCACCAAAACCTTTTGTGTGCCCTACAGTCCAATCAAATTGAATTGACCCAACAGAAAAGAAATGATGGCACGGCATATTATGTTGCAGAACAAACGCTATATCCCAGTGTCTTCGACCTACACCGAGTGAGACCAAAAGGTGAGCACAAAGTAGACGGAAAAGAACCTTCATCTTAGAGAGAATAAGAGATGAACCCAACTCTGTGTTTATATTTCCGTTTTGCAATCTATGCCGTACGAACGGAACACATGTGTGTAACGTTACCAGGAGGGTTTCTACAGCCCTGTGGAGGGGCGAAAGGCATCCCAGATACAATATCTACAGTGATAAGTTCAAAGCCGTACCTCAGGTAACTGCCAAAGTAAGCCACAATGTTTGTATGCTTGCAGTCTTTCATCATTATAATCTCCTGCTGCACCACAGCAAAGTCTTCTCCTGCAAAAAGAGAGCGAAAAGGGCAGGTTGGTAAATGGGCCGCTTAACTCAAATAACTGTGTTTATAAATTAAAAACCAGGATTAAACACGCAAAAGTTGCCATTTCACGGGATATTTCACAAGCCATTATTATCATAACCCAGCAGCCATTTATTCTTCGGCGAATACTAACCCAATGTACTAGAATTGATAGACTCATAAATGTGTTGTCACCCAAAAGAAATCTGTTTTTCATCAACAGACCTGAAACATACTAGAAACCTTAACATATATTGGGACCTGGAGGTTACATAAAATAACTAATGTAAAATAACTAATAAGCCTTCTGCGGCCACACTGCAGAGGAATACGCTGCAGGACCGTCGGACAACAAAACTCTAACCTGTTACACTCACCTCATTAAAGCAGCAATCCAAGCCGAATGGTTTTTGATAAAGAAAAAATGTTCCCCGTAGGGTTGAAGCAGGGGGTCTCCGGAGCTGAACCCCATTCATTTCAGCTCGGGGGAACCCCTGCTTCCCGAGGTACTTACCTCCGTGGACGGGGCCAGCATCTCCTGCAAGGTTAAAGCTCCCACGTCACGCGCGGCGATAGGAAGTCGCACAGGATGACGCCACGGCTTCCGATTGGCCAGCAGGACCTCGGAAAAGTGGCAATTAACTAATTAATTAAAGCGGCAATTCGAGTTTAATTTTTTTATATTTATTTATTGTTCACACAGGATTGAGCAGGGGGTCTCCAAAGCTGAACCCCATTAATTTCAGCTATGGGGAGCCCCGCCTGCATCCGGTAGCCACTGTGGCTCGCTAGCTGGGTTCACATTATGGCTGCTTTTCAAAGCTACTGAGTCCTGGGGGCCAATAAGAAGCTGTGACATCATCCGGTGCAACTTCCTGTTGGCCCATGTGATGTGGAGCTTTAAAAAACAGAGAGATACCAGCACCCCAACAGGGAGGTCTCTCTGGAAGCAGGGTGTCCCCAGAGCTGAAATTAATGGGGTTCAGCTCGGAGATCCCCTGAGTCAATCCAGAGTATAAAAATAAATGTAAAAACACAAAGCACTTGGATTGCTTCTTTAAAGTAGCTTCCTGCTCTATGAGAGCCATTCCAGTCTGATGGGACTTTACTTCTCTCCCATGAAAACTGGAGAACTGAAAATGAACTGTGTGACCTGATCCGAGGCATTACGCCTTCACTCCTCAGTAATCCGTGGGAGGCCTTTTGCATGGCAGATTCTACTCTCCACTGCACAGCTCCGACTCAAACCTCTGATTCACAGGCAGCACCACACGTTTAGCAACTTTTCAAATTCACTTCAGGGAGACTGTCCCCTTGAAGCAAAAATGGAGAAAGGTTGAACAGGTGAGAGACAGGTCTAGTTTTTTGATCATCCTAACACAGCCGTGTGCAGCATCGTCCAAATTATGGTAAAGCAGAATGCCATTCATCCTGAAGTGTGTGTGTGTGTGTGTGTGTGTGTGTGTGTGTGTTTGTGAAACCTACCTATCCTCTCTGTGAGATCTATCTGCCAGGTACAATCTGTGTAACAGATACACCGTGATCGCTGTTGCTGCTTCATGTGAATAACAATCCCAAAGACCCAGAGGCCAGATACAGAAAAAGGACAAGCTTCAGGAGCTGAGTTCCCGAGTCCATAAGTGGATTAAAGGCTGTTATTTGCTCCACTAGTGTAAGTGCATATCTTTCCATTATATTATCTGCATTTTTAGATATATTGCCCTATGATGTTCCTTTCTTTTTCTCTTTCCCTGCATATTTGCGCCTAGGTCATTCTTCTCTATACATTCCAGGCGGCAATTGAGGAGCCGCAGACCCATGTGGCTGCAGTTTGTAGGGTTAGTAGATTGTAAGGGTTTATACCTCTTTTAAATTGACTGATTTGGCTATAAGTGTGGTTTATATATTTTTTACTGCGCTAACATATTGTTGAGATTTGCGCTGTTTGTATCTTGTTTCCTGGCCCCCTCCCTCCCACCCACCCAAGTGTCCCTGGCCCCCCCTCTCCCACCCAAGTGTCCCTGGCCCCCCCTCCAGTCACTCACACCCATTGTTGCCTGTAATTCACTGTTTGTGTCTGTGTGCGTATAGGGGAGAGCGAGTGTGTGTGTGTATCAGTGTCTGTGTGTGTGTATCTGTGTGTATCTATATCTGTGTCTGTGTGTGAATCAGTGTCTGTGTGTATCAGTATCACTGTAAGTGTGTGTATCAGTGTTTGTGTGTGTGTGTAGCAGTGTCTCTGTGTGTGTATCAGTGTGTGTGTGTATCAGTGTGTGTGTGTGTGTAGCAGTGTCTGTGTGGCTGCATGTGTGTCAGTGGCTGGGTGTGTGTGTCAGTGGCTGCGTGTGTGTGTATCAGTGGCTCTGTGTGTGTATCAGTGTGTGTGTCAGTGGCTGCGTGTGTCAGTGGCTGTGTGTGTGTGTGTATCAGTGGCTGTGTATGTGTGTGTATCAGTGGCTGTGTGTGTGTCTGTATCAGTGGCTGTGTGTATGTGTGTGTGTGTATATCAGTGGCTGTGTGTGTGTCTGTGCAGGCCCTATAGGCCAGTATAGGCGATAAAATTTTTAGTGGGTCACGAAAAAGAAGTTAAAAAATAACCGGGTCACGGAAAAAAAAGTTTGGGAAACCCTGTTTTACATGATTGATCGTCGACACGAGGAGAGCCCAAGTGGATATCACCCTCCATCTGGTTGTATATATCCTTTTTCTATTTAGTATACCTTGGGGCTAAGCGCCATAGATATAACTTCCCCTTCTTTCCATATCTGACCTTGGGTGTCAGAGTTATATCCCAGGCTTCTGGCCATTCCAGGTGATTCAAATTAGCGCTACCTTTTTTTCGTTGTTTACTGTATATCTGTGTGAATCATTTACACTTCAGATGCCACTAGTATTAGTAGCATTGAGTGACTGTCTCACTCTGAATGAGTTGAGTAATTGTTACAATAATTAAGACAACCACTCAGAGAGGATGACTATCTGAAATGAAATAAATTTTGTGGCTGCTTTATTAATCACAGTGTCAGACTGATGACATTCCTGCCAGTTGCCAGTGTCACTGAGTCTGTCAGTGTCAAAGAATGCCTGCTGTCATTTCAGTGATTTCTTGTGTGTTGTTGTTCATCTCCTGCCAACGTCCCACCAGTACCATCAGCATTTTCATCATCAATCATTATCATCATTAACTTATTGTCAACAATCCCAAACTTGAAAATTTGGGCCCGGATACATAAAACTGCACTAAAGTGAGTTAATATTTCACACTGTATAAAAAATGACGCTCGTTACTACAGCAATCTTAAGTTGGTATTTCTCAACATTGAAGTAATAACTTACTGGGTGCGATATTCTACCAAAATCACGATGAGGGAATTAACGAGACTGTCATACTTGAACATACTTGAAAACGAGAGGTAACTCTCGATGTACAGTATTCCTTCCTGCTGAAACATTTTATAAATAAATAAATAATACAATTACTAAATTACCCCGCATTGCATTAATATTTCTATCTTAGGCTTCTGTAATTTCTATTATTATAGAAGTCAAATATAGAAATAACATTAACCTGTTTGATGCCTGTGGTTTCAAAGGTATACCACAGGAACCAAGGGGTTAATACATTAAAAAAAAAACTACATACCCCCTTTGCCTACCTTAGTGAGTAGTAAAGCATTGTCATGCATGCGAGACTTTACCAACTGCTAACATAATTAATCTATCATGTGTGGATAGCGGGAGGGGTTTGCAACTTAATTACCTTAGTGGTAGTAACCACAAAGGTAATTAAGGGGTTAACCTCTCCATTACCCATGCTGGAAGCCTAACCACCCACCGTGGGGCAACTGCATCCTTCACTCATCTCCTCTATATCCAACAAACCGGGTACTGGATTTTATTGGTTGGGCATCTGCCCTTTCTGGAATATGGGTGCCGGTGAGGACAAAGTGGAGGAAGACAGCCTTCATCCTATCAGGCCTATCAAGTAAAACATTTATTAATGTAATTTATATTTTCTCGCACTGTATATTTCAATGGGCAAAAGCACTAATAGCCATATTTGGCTAATAGGGCTATTGTCCATTCCTGTGCTTGGTGTTGGTGGGGTTTTTGCAGGTAGAGGGGGTGGGTGAAGGGGGTAGTTGGTCCCAGGGCGGGTGGTTAAGCTCCCGGGGAAGGCAGGGGGGGAGGGGGGAGGGTTAAGCCCTTCATTATCTTAGTTGTTAGCCACTAAGATAATGAAGCTTTGGTTTTATTTTATTTTTAGTACATAAGATTGAAGCAGGGGGTCTCCATAGCTGAACGGCATTACTTTCACATACTTCGCTCTGCTCCCTCTGCACAGCTCTTCCAGACTGGTAGCGGCCCAGAATGATTAGAGCAGTCAGAATCCATTCAGAAGCAGGGACCCCCACTGTATTAATCCTTATGAGAAAATCACCCTGCGCTGAACGGTGATGTGCTTGGCCGGATTCACAGCCGTACTTGGGCTGCAGTACACCTGCTCCATGTGACGCACAGGGTGCAGGTGAATCCTGGTACATCTGTATCATGTGATTAGCCTTCAATTTGGTTAAGAATGACCTCTCAACCAACATTGATGGCATCAAATAGTACATCAAACATCCAGATTGGTTGATGTACCATGTAATTCCTTCCCATTTTTGGGTGCTGTGACGTCACCATAAAGTGAAGGAATCACATTCCCCCACCATCAACTGAACCAAGAAACTGTAAATAGATGGAATTTCACACTGTGCATTAGCAACTTAGGGAGAAGCAATAAGCCAGCAACAGCCCCAGAGCCCCATAGC
>WSYH01013320.1:0-17252 GCA_036426205.1 Ascaphus truei
ATATTTTTTCTCGGGCTAAATTGTTATGTTAAAGGCTTGAAATTGTTAATTGTTTAATTGTTAGGGATGGAATGTAAATTGTTTAGGGATGTCATTAATGAATGGTAATTGATTTATGTTTACTGGATTGGATAAAATAGTTTACTTGTTTGGAGGTATTTCTATTTTGATTGCAATTTTATTGTTAACATTCATTTGCAGAATGTATATGATGCATAGATTGGATGCATCATATATGCAATGTAAATGCAATGATTTGATTGCCATTAGAGGTATTTGATTGGCATTTGATGATTGTGATTGTAAGATCAGTTAGGATTATGAATAGAAATTAATTTTATTGTAGTGTGTCTTTATGGAGAATTGTTATTTGTAGTACAGTATGGTTTTGATAACCCTTCTACATTTATTTGTATATTGGTTCATCATGTGTGTGTGTATATATATATCTCTCTCTCTCTCTCTTTGTATATATATATATATATATATATATATATATATATATATAGTTATATATATATATTTGCATGATGAAGCCACTGTACAAATTCATGGGTGAAGGGTGAGTATCGGTCCAGTGTGGCTTAACCCCTTAATTACCTTTGCGGTTATTATCCGATAAGGTGTGTAAGGGGTTAATTGATATCTGAATGCAATTGCAATGTATTGGCTTTGTTTTGGCTATGTATTTTGTGGGCAAGACAAGGATGTTTCTGGCGACGGAGACTTCTTATTGATGAGGTCAGTAGTACTTTATTTATTTGAATATGCTAGTTAATGTTTTTAATAATGGGCAAATAATCTATTATCCCTATATGGATAATAGTTATTTTGCACATTATTGTACTGTAGGTGTTGGGGGGGGGGGGGGAGGGAATGTATTGAATGTATAGGCCAGGTTTATTTTTTTTACATTCAGGGTTTGTTCCGTGGTTCCACGTGGGACCTCTGGAGACGGTTTCCTCGGGTATCTCACGGGTACCAGGCTGGTGGTTCCACGGGTGACACATGCGGGGATGAAGCGGTGGCCTCACATCTGTGGGAGCACCGTGGACCCGTAGTCTGCGGGGATGAAGCTGTGTGGTCCCACTTCTGTGGGGGCACCGCCGACCCGTAGGTGCGGGGATGAAGATGTGTGGTCCCACTTCTGTGGGGGCACCGCGGACCCGTAGTGAGCACTCGTGAGTTCCCCAGACCCCCGTGGGAACCACCCGAGGCCCCGCAGACACCTGCGGGTCTGACCCGGGGCTCCCAGACATCTTTGGGCCTACCATGGGGACCCAATTGTGGCCCACGGTAGGCCCAAGGAGACCACCTGGGGGCCATGGTGCTGGCGGGACCCACCAGCAGGCCTCCAGAACCTGTTTGAAAAGGGCTGCTGGTACCCTGTAGGTCTGTCAGGTGCCCCGCCAGCCCACCGGGGACTCGCGTGGGGCTGCGTTATGAACCCTGTTTGTAAAAGGATAAATCTTGTATTTATGGGGGGGCACAGGGGGTGGGTAATGTATTTATTAAATATTATGATGTTTATTCTGGGTCACTGTATTGTTTTTATTGTGGGTACTGGGGGTGGTTCCCCAACGGTATGTGGGTAGGCCTCCCTTCTGGGTAGTGGGTGAGGGGGGTTAGGTCTCACGGGGTGGGGGGTTAGTGTGGGAGGGTATGTAGTCGTCCCGAGTGGTGTGTGAGGGTGGGTTAACCCCTTAATGACTGTAGCGGTTAATAACCACTATGGTGATTAAGGGGTTAGGGGACATTACTTTGGATGTTTTCATTCTTGTGTCTGTTTTGCAGCAGCGGAGGGGACATGGGCAGGATGAAGAGGAGGATGGCCTTCATCGTGGCAGCCGGACATGGGTGGTGAGTACTATATGTATTTAATGTATTTATTGATGTTTATGTATTTTAAATACACAGGGGGTGTATGTTGTTTATTGCAATGTTTATTGGGGGCATTTGTCCCCAATAAACATGCTATTCTGCCTTAACCCCTTCATTGCCTTAGCGGCTATCCGCTATGGTTATGAAGCAGCATTTATGTATTTTTAATACTATTGTGCGGGAGCAGGGGACCCCCTGAGCTGAACCGCATTGATTTGTGGCTCAGAGACCCCCTGCTTCCCGAGTTACAGGCCCAGTTTGGGGCATCGGTTACAGTGTCGCCGCCATATTTATAGCGGGCACGTCGTGAATGGGACGCTATAAAAATGGCGGCGACACTGCCACCCGATGACACATTCCGGGGCCTGTAACTCGGGAAGCAGGGGGTCCCTGGTCCACAAAGTGATGCTGTTCAGCTCGGGGGACCCCCTGCTCACTGTACGGTATTATTAAATAAATATTCATGCTGCTTCGCTACCATAGCAGATACCCGCAAAGGTAAGGAACGAGTCTTTATTGATATGTGTGTTTTACTCATAGTGTAGATGTGCAGAGGGTCTCCGGAGCTGAACCGCTTTGGTTTTAGGTCTGTGGACCCCCTGCTTCCTGAGATACAGGCCCCTTTAGGGGGTGCCGGTATCCCTCTGCTTGGTTTACATGCCGCGGTCACGTGATCGGGACCTTTAAATGCATAAGGATACCGGCACCTCATATCTCAGGAAGCAGGGGGTCCCCCCACCTGAAACCAATGCGGTTCAGCTCCGGAGACCCCCTGCACATGTACACTAGGAGTAAAAGTTGTTTAAAAATACTTTATTTTTTTCCGATGTTTGCGCTGAGAGAGCGGCTTGTCTCTCTCTGCTGCAAACATCTATCGGCACCAAAGGCCTATCGGAAGGCTTATCGGGAGCCAGGCTGTATCGGCACAGGCTCATCGGCAGCTTTGCTTTCGCAGTGCTTCGGCAGGGATCGGAAGGATTCGGCCCTTACTGAATACTGCGAGGGCAAATCGCCAAAAAAAGGCCTATCGGCCACCTATCCGCCACACTTGGTGAAAATATTTTATCGGGGCTTACTGCATGAGGCCCTATGTGACAAGCCACCTGGATGTATTTTCTTGTACTTCACTGGGAGTAACTTGATAAGTTCCCGTCGGAGCTGGTGCGGTGAGAGGCGGCTTTTATCTCCCAGTGATCACACAAAAGCTATTTATAGCTTACATGCTGTTTTTATTTAGCAACACTGTACGTGTGCACTTTTAAGTAATTTTATAAATTGTTTGTACTATCTGATCTGTGCTATGTGCGTACTCTTTCTTCTTGCTTAGGTCGTATTCCCCAAGTGAAGAAGCTATTCTGTAATACTGAGGTCCACAATCCACCTACTGTCATTTCTGTTTGAAAACCATTACCTTCCTGTGAGCTGGCTGTACATAGGAGCCAAGATTCACCAGTCCCTTTTATTTTGTACATCTGCACTTAGTATTTCTTTTTGTGTGTTTTTATCCCCCATGCTCCCCCTGGATGATGAGAAAACAGTAACTTGATAAGAACATGTCTGATTATCTTTCTGTCACTGTCACGGTTGTGCTCGCCACAAACCTGGGTCGGACCGCGTGGCTGAGGTTGGGTTGTATAAGTACCGACCTTAGACCGCGCAGGCTGATCCAGATTGCGTAGTTCGTAGTCGTACGTAGCAAGGTTGGGACTGGAGAAGGCAGCATGATCAGTGGACAAGCCATGGTCAGGACTGGAGAGATCAGAGTAAACGTTATTCAAGCAAGAGTTCGGCAACAGGTAATCAGAAGTTCCCCGCTTCAGCTTAGGTGCGTGAGCGCGGGCGTGGGTTCTGCGCGTGCGGCGACCATGGCCCATGGTACTGGTCTCAGGAAGGGATAGGCAGACCGGAGTGGGCACACCGCCCGGCAGCACTGGTAACCCAGTGTTTCAGCGCAAGAGTCCAGAGCAGGCCTGTGCAAGGAGAAAGAGAGCTACAGACCTCAGGACTCATAGACTGGCCTCTGCTAAGGGTAGGGCAGCAGACCACAGAAAACAGGGAGCTGAAGTATACACGGGAGGTGCTCCGCTTCAGCCCAGGAACCAGGACACGGCCTCTGCTATGGAGAATGAGCAGCAGGCCCCAGGAACCAGTAGATAGGCTCTGCAGAGAAAGGACAGCAAGCCTCAGGAAACAGGGAGCTGAAGTCAACACTGGAGAGACCTCCGCTTCAGCACAGGAACCAGGACACGGCCTCTGCAATGGAGAATGAGCAGCAGGCCCCAGTAGATAGGCTCTCCTGTGGAAGGATAGCAGGCCTCAGGAAACAGGGAGCTGAAGTCAACACTGGAGAGACCTCCGCTTCAGCACAGGAGACAGGAACAGGCCTGTGCGTGATACTAGCAGCAGGCCTCAGGAAACTCCCACGGGTTTAGTAACAGGGCTGGCAGAAAAGAAATTCTGATTAGAAAGTGCGTAGGCAGCGAGAAGAGGGTCTCGCTCACTTAAGATTAGGTTAAAATCTTGGTACAACACACGGGCGGCATCTAGTATCTGATCTAGAGTATTACGATCTGAGGTGGAAAAAATAAGGTAAATTTGGGAGTACAGGGCCTGTTGAGACTTTCTTTCCTCTTTAAATTGCTGAGATCTAGTAAGTAGTTCTTTACGAATCAGTCTTTCCTGAGGGGTTAAACCTTTATACAAGAACTCACTCTCAGGCGGAGGCAGTCTCTCAAACAGGGACTGGTCCGCAGCCTGGGACAAAGGTACAGTTAAAGATTTACCATCCCCCGCCACGGCGCGGTCCGGTTTTGTGGGGCCGAGCATACTGTCACGGTTGTGCTCGCCACAAATCTGGGTCGGACCGCGTGGCTGAGGTGGGGTTGTATAAGCACCGACCTTAGACCGCGCAGGCTGATCCGGATTGCGCAGTTCGTAGTCGTACGTAGCAGGGTCGGGACTGGAGAAGGCAGCATCGTCAGTGGACAAGCCATGGTCAGGACTGGAGAGATCAGGGTAAACGTTATTCAAGCAAGAGTTCGGCAACAGGTAATCAGAAGTTCCCCGCTTCAGCTTAGGAGCGTGAGCGCGGGCATGGGTTCTGCGCGTGCGGCGACCATGGCACATGGTACTGGTCTCAGGAAGGGATTGGCAGACCGGAGTGGGCACACCGCCAGGCAGCACTGGTAAACCAGTGCTTAAGTGCAAGAGTCCAGAGCGGGCCTGTGCAAGGAGAGAGAGAGCTACAGACCTCAGGACTCGTAGACTGGCCTCTGCTAAGAGTAGGGCAGCAGACCACAGTAAACAGGGAGCTGAAGTATACACGGGAGGTGCTCCGCTTCAGCACAGGAACCAGGACACGGCCTCTGCAATGGAGAATGAGCAGCAGGCCCCAGTAGATAGGCTCTGCTGTGGAAGGATAGCAGGCCTCAGGAAACAGGGAGCTGAAGTCAACACTGGAGAGACCTCCGCTTCAGCACAGGATACAGGAACAGGCCTCTGCGTGGTACTAGCAGCAGGCCTCAGGAAAGCAGGGAGCTGAAGTCAACAAGGAGAGTACTCCGCTTCACCACAGGAGACAGGAACAGGTCGCTGCGTGAGACTAGCAGCCGGCCCCAGGAAACACAGGATAATCAGGAAATACAGGCCCCTGCATGAAGACCAGCAGCAGGCTTCAGGAACTAGGGAATAACAACTAGAGAGGTTAATACATACACAGACAAGCCAAGGGCTTGTGGCAGAACACTTTTGACATCCAGGGAGGACTATGCTTGGCAGGGGAGCATTGTGGGAAAGGTGTCTTTAAAGGTCAGTGAACCAATAGAAGAAGGGGCGTGTGACAGCATTGCTTTAATGAGTGAACCCAGGGTGGAGCTGCAGTAAATATCAGGAGCAGTGTTCCAGGGCTGCACAGGTCTGTAAGGCAAGGCAAACAGTAAACTAAGGTGCGGATCCATTACAGTCACCTAGAGATTAGCTATAAATCTTAGTGGCTTGTGTAAGGAGAAGGTTTGTAATTAAATACATCAATAAAATAAAGGAATGGAAATTCCCAAATGAGGTTTTCTTGCAAAACAGAGATGATGGTAATGATGGTGATGATGGTGATGATGGTGATGATGATGATGGTGATGATGAAGGTGATGATGGTGATGATGGTGACACAGATGGCAGGCAGTAGATGTGGGTCTCTATCTTATAAAGCAGCTCCCTGGACCACATGTGGCAATACATTCTCATCAGCAGAGGTCGCAGAACATCTCAGACTGGATCCTGACAGGAGCTCTGATTTCATTTCTCTCTCTAGATCTCTAAATCTCTTTCACACATATCTTACAATATAAAGTTATTCAATACAACCCTTGCTGTGGAATGCTGGTATTTAAATGCTAATAAAATACTGGTATGTTTTGAAATAAATATAGCCGAGTCCCCCACCTCCTACCTCCGGTGAGAAGGGAACTGCTCCACTGTCTGGCCGAGCTCTGGAGCTCTGTGCGATCGGGAGTGTGGGGGCGGCCATTTTGGGTAATCGTGCATGCGCAATGTGGTGAGGCATGCATGCGCAGTGTGAGGAGTGCGGTGGCCTTCTTAGGTCGGCTCCACAGATGCAGCGCAGGACTAAAAGTCCCAGAATCCTTCTGGGGGAGGGAAACATCCCATGGGGCTGTGCCAGTCAATAGGGCTCGGAGGAGAGGAGGAACAGGATATCCTCAGTGCGTGGAAAGCCCAAGCTTCAGTCCTGAGGGAGCCAGCAAGGAGGATGGACATGTCCAGGGAGCAAGTAAGCCCCTGGACTAGGCCAGAACTTCCCTTAAGGCCCAAGTTAGGCCCCTATCCCTACTGAGAGGAGTAATGTAGGGAAGGCCCTAGATAGGGACTCTCCCTCTTAGAGATCCATGACCCGCTCCACTGCTTCGTCGGACGAACATCCACATGGCGATATGCGGCCTTTAGACAAGACCGCACGTGACAACCATCTGTAAGATATGAGGGGATTTATGTTGGAGGCCCTGCTGCGTGGGACCTGATCCAACACCGTTGCTGAAGTATTCACTGGTCTGGGACGTTGACCAGGAAGGTACCACCGTGCATCAACACTTAACAGGGGGTAGCCCTACCTCATATTTGGATGTGGGATTGTTCTGCTGACGCCGGGCTTTTAGGTGACCAGGGCACCCTCAGTACTTTGGGGGAACCACACCGGGGTGTTGGGTATTGTACTACTGTATTGTACTATTGCTGATGTGTATTTGAGTGTGGTGTATGCTCTATGCCATTATAGTAAAGCCAGTTATAATTATAGTGGGGTATTGTTATTGCTGAGAGTATTGAGTCCTATGAGGAATCATAACGCCCACGCTGGGATCCCTCATAGGTGGAGGTGCTGCACAGTACGGAGAGAGAGAGAGCTCACCCTAGTTTCCCAGAAGTGGAGGCTTAGGCCTCCTGTGAGCAACAGGAACAGCAGCAAGCGTAGTTGCACCGTAGTTTCCTTTAGGGAAAGGGTGCTACATAAAAAAAATATCATGAAGAATTACAAACTGCCCATAATTACCATTCCAATCACTCAATATATCACCCCTTTTCTTTCCTCTTCTTTTTTCTCCATTTGTGATTGTTTCCCAGTTTATATCTCTTCCACTGTTGGACAGTGACATACAGTATGTTTTTGTTTGATTCAGATATAAGCCAGGAATGGGTTTATTGAGCTTCCTTTGGTTGCTGCTAATTTCAGGTAAGAAAATGATATTATCAGAGCTGTATGTTGTGTCTTTAAATTCTCAGAACAGACGTTGCTCTCACCTCATTACTAACAGGACTCTGTTTCTCCTTTTAAGCCAGTAACCAACTGCTTTCAGAATTTTTCATACAGTATGTATACATGAGAAAGATGTACATTTCTTTGAGAAATTGGGGACATTCATTTCTTACCTCTTATCTTATATTTATTTTATATATATAAATCACACTGAGACACAAGTGGCATATAACTTGTCCCTCCACACAGTTGTCACAGAGGCACAATTTGTAACTTTCACAGAGATACTGAAGTCACTCACATATCACTTTTCTTTTTACTAATCTCCAAGCCTGCCCTCTATGTGCTGTGTGGAGTTCCTGTCCTATGTGTGATTCATACTGCCGCGCTAAAGAAGGGTGTATGCATAGAGGGTTGTGTATGCAAACCAAAGCACTTTGTCTTCCATGAAGGGAGGTGCATCCAACGTAGAAAGTGCCCTGCGATTCTCACAAAGAGTAAGGCCTCGTCCAGGGTGGGTAGAGCCCCACTGGCGCTCCAGCACTGCACCTTGCTCGGCCCTGCTTTTCCTGGCCGGCTAGGTACACACGCGTCTGGGGGCGCAGCCTCTACGTCACGGAGCTGGTTTGCCCTCATTGGGCAAACCGCTCACGTGACACGCTTGTGATTGACAAATTCAAATTTGCTCGCTCGGCAAGCGGCTGAGCGCCAAGCAGGTGCGACCGCCCGCTCACGACACGTGCATTGTTGCAATATGTCTAGCGTGAGCGTGCGCACATGCTCAGCGCCACCCTGGACGAGCCCTAAGTAATATACAAAAGCTAATGACCACGCCGAATGCAGCCCGGAATTATTAACGCTGCCGGAGGTCTCATTGAAAAACAATGGCCCCCTCCCAGGATGTCGGCTTTTCAGCATTACACCTGTGGCTACGTGAACGGTAAGGCTGGCTACACCTGTGCATGTACTTTGATAACAGCTATAGGTTTCATACCAGGACAAATCTGTAGAAATGTGCAACATTTTTTTGTTGTTGTTTTATTTACCATATTTGATTCCTTGCAAACTTTTAAGGGCTAAAAGTTTCACAGAAATCTCACATTTCCACTTTCAAATCGTTGTTTCACCCGCTCAGTCACAACACACAGGTGATTCACCAAGCATTTCAATGTATTTAATGATACTAATGTTGGGGATTTCTTCCCCCCCTCCCCCATCCCCCTGTCCCCACTCCCCCGAAATCAATGGTTTGCTCACCGGAATGCTTCGCACATCTCTGCTGATTAAGTGTATGCAAATTATTAACAGCAGCCCCCACCCCCCTACAGAGGAACTGAATAAGCACCGAGACTAACTTCTCCCACACAGTACAGAGTAATTGCTGTGCACCATTTTAAAGTTATTAAATGACCTTTTCTTCTGCCTCTATTATAACATTAACATTTCTAACCAGATCACATTTAAACGTTTGACTATACATGTAAAAAACAGGTGGGTGAAAGGAATAGAAGGGAACAAACACTAGGAAATCGGCTTAATAACAAAATTAAAAGTAGAAATAGGCAAACCTGTGATTTAGAATAATAAAAAGAATTGAGATTAATAAAGGCTTATTTATATTTAATATATGTATTATTTATAAGAAAAATTATTATAAAGCCATATTTATTGTTCCTGATTCTTACATTAGTCTGTAGTCTTTTTGGCATACGCAGAATACTGAGAGTGATCAGTGGAACTGAGGACACAAAGGCAGAGGGAATTCTGTCATTCTGTGTGAGACTGTTTCTATAAAATGTATCCTCTGTAATTATACCCAGTTGTAAACTACACCATACAGAAGCAAGATTATCTTATACTATATTAGTGAAAGCACTGTATGTTTGCCTGCCTGCCTGCATGCATGCATGCCTGCCTGCTGGATGTCCGGTGTCCCTAGCGGCAATCTCATTGGTCCCTTGGCCCGCCCGCCCCCGCACACCTCTCATTGGCCTCACACACTCACACCACCCCCTTGGCCCGCCCCCCACACCTCTCATTGGCCTGAGGCGGAGTGACGGGCCAAAGGTCCAAAAAAAAAAAAAAAACACACACACACACACACACACTATATATATATATATATATATCTCTCTCTGTATATATATTTGCATGATGAAGCCGCTGTACAAAATCATGGGTGAAGTGTGGGTATCGGGCCAGTGTGGCTTAACCCCTTAATTACCTTTGCGGTTATTATCCGATAAGGTGTTTAAGGGGTTAATTGATATCTGAATGCAATTGCAATGTATTGGCTTTGTTTTGGCTATGTATTTTGTGGGCAAGACAAGGATGTTGCTGGCGACGGAGACTTCTTATTGATGAGGTCAGTAGTACTTTATTTATTTGAATATGCTAGTTAATGTTTTTAATAATGGGCAAATAATCTATTATCCCTATCTGGATAATAGTTATTTTGCACATTATTGTACTGTAGGTGTTGGGGGGGAGGGTGTATGTATGGAATGTATAGGCCAGTTTAATTTTTTTTACATTCAGGGTTTCTTCCGTGGTTCTGCTTGGGACCTCTGGAGACCACCTGTGGGTCTCCTCGGGTATCTCACGGGTACCAGGCTGGTGGTTCCACGGGTGACACATGCGGGGATGAAGCGGTGGCCTCACATCTGTGGGGGCACCGCAGACCCGTAGTCTGCGGGGATGAAGCTGTGTCGTCCCACTTCTGTGGGGGCACCGCCGACCCGTAGGTGCGGGGATGAAGATGTGTGGTCCCACTTCTGTGGGGGCACCGCGGACCCATAGTGAGCACTCGTGAGTTCCCCAAACCGCCGTGGGAACCACCCGAGGCCCCGCAGACACCTCTGGGGCTGACCCGGGGCTCCCAGACATCCTTGGGCCTACCATGTGGACCCAATTGTGGCCCACGGTGACCAAAGGAGACCACCTGGGGGCCATGGTGCTGGCAGGACCCACCAGCAGGCCTCCAGAACCTGTTTGAAAAGGGCTGCTGCTACCCTGTAGGTCTGTCAGGTGCCCCGCCATCCCACCGGGGACTCGCGTGGGGCTGCGTTATGAACCCTGTTTGTAAAAGGATAAATCTTGTATTTATGGGGGGGCACAGGGGGTGGGTAATGTATTTATTAAATATTATGATGTTTATTCTGGTTCACTGTATTGTTTTTATTGTGGGTACTGGGGGTGGGTGGGGGGTTCCCCAACGGTATGTGGGTAGGCCTCCCTTGTGGGTAGTGGGTGAGGGGGGTTAGGTCTCACGGGGTGGAGGTTAGTGTGGGAGGGTATGTAGGCGTCCCGAGTGGTGGGTGAGGGTGGGTTAACCCCTTAATGACTGTAGCGGTTAATAACCGCTATGGTGATTAAGGGGTTAGGGGACATTACTTTGGATGTTTTTATTCTTGTGTCTGTTTTGCAGCAGTGGAGGGGACATGGGCAGGATAAAGAGGTGGATGGCCTTCATCGTGGCAGCCGGACATGGGTGGTGAGTACTATATGTATTTAATGTATTTATTGATGTTTATGTATTTTAAATACACAGGGGGTGTGTGTTGTTTATTGCAATGTTTATTGGGGGGCAATTGTCCCCAATAAACATGCTATTCTGCCTTAACCCCTTCATTGCCTTAGCGGCTATCCGCTATGGTAATGAAGCAGCATTTATGTATTTTTAATACTATTGTGCGGGAGCAGTGGGCCCCCTGAGCTGAACCGCATTGATTTGTGGCTCAGAGACCCCCTGCTTCCCGAGTTACAGGCCCCGGTTTGGGGCATCGGTTACAGTGTCGCCGCCATATTTATAGTGGGCACGTCGCGAATGGGACGCTATAAAGATGGCGGCGACACTGCCACCCGATGACATATTCCGAGGCCTGTAACTCAGGAAGCAGGGGGTCCCTGGTCCACAAAGTGATGCGTTTCAGCTCGGGGGATCCCCTGCTCACTGTACAGTATTATTAAATAAATATTCATGCTGCTTCGCTACCATAGCAGATACCCGCAAAGGTAAGGAAGGAGTCTTTATTGATATGTGTGTTTTACTCATAGTGTAGATGTGCAGAGGGTCTCCAGAGCTGAACCGCTTTGGTTTTAGGTCTGGGGACCCCCTGCTTCCCGAGATACAGGCCCCTCTAGGGGGTGCCGGTATCCCTCTGCTTGGTTTACATGCCGCGGTCACGTGATCGGGACCTTAAATGCAGAAGGATACCGGCACCTCATAAAGGGACCTGTATCTCGGGAAGCAGAGGGCCCCCGGACCTGAAACCAATGCGGTTCAGCTCCGGAGACCCCCTGAACATGTACACTATCAGTAAAAGTTATTTATAAATACTTTTTTTGCCGATGTTTGCGCTGAGAGCGGCTTGTCTCTCTCTGCTGCAAACATCTATCGGCACCAAAGGCCTATCGGAAGGCTTATTGGGAGCCAGGCTGTATCGGCACAGGCTCATCGGCAGCTTTGCTTTCGCAGTGCTTCGGCAGGGATCGGAAGGATTCGGCCCTTACTGAATACTGCGAGGGTAAATCGCCAAGAAAAGGCCTATCGGCCACCTATCCGCCACACTTGGCGAAAATATTTTATCGGGGCTTACTGCATCGAGCCCATAGACACTTACTGAGGGAAGTGACAATGAAATAACCAGGATTCAGGTTAGCAGTTCATCAGGCATCAGGTATCATTCAGATTAAATAAAGAAGACACTGTGCATAGAGCTTACCATTGTTTTTATGAGATTTGGGCTCTATACCATAACATTGGGTCTCAGGTATTGGATGACAATTACCTGCACCCAATTGCTCTTTGCCAGCTAACATGGGAAGTACTTTTGTACCTGCCCCCAGGTAGCTGGCACATGCACAAAATCCTCTTGTCAGAGTCCCATTTCCTGAACCCCACACTAAAAGATTAGCGTCTCCTAGTCTGCCATTTGGGATTTTGGCCCGGGAAACACCGACCAGAGGTATGAAGAACAACACTTTACACAAGTACCCATGTCCTGCTCTTCTCCGCCCTAGAATACTTAATCAGGGTGGGGGAGCCTTTGATCAGGGGGCTTACTGTAGACACAATGTCGCCCAACTGGCCATTAGCATACCCTATGGGCTAGTGGCCTTCGCGGGCTTTCCTGTAGGCATTGATTAACACACATTCCCAGCAAGCTCAAACTCCCACACCCACTACATGATGAATATATATTTATGTCAACCAGAGAGCTACTGAGCGTGGCAATGGTATACAACAAGAGACAGGGGGTGCCCAATGCTACATCCAATTGACAAAACATATATGATGAAAAGTATAAAGTAAAATACTTCAATAATAATAATAATATTAAATACTTGGTTATTTAGATAACCCTTTGGCCAAAGGCGTCATAAGCCTGCATACCAACGTCAAGGTATAACCAAAATAATGCAGGTCCTACACTACACTACATTGTGAACCCTTCCTTTTACCTCTGTAAGAGGGGAAGAACCATTATAGGTCTTGTTCCTGCAGCAAGTGAAATGACCTCCTAGTCTGCCATTTGGGATTCTGGCCCGGGAAACTCCGACCAGAGGTATGAAGAACAACACTTTACACAAGTACCCATGTCCTGCTCTTCTCCGCCCTAGAATACTTAGCCTTCGCGGGCTTTCTTGTAGGCATAAAATATAGTGGATTTACAATATTTTATATACATCAAAATATTCAGTTCGGTTGGGCCGATCAGGCTAAACCTTGCCAGACCCTCATGCCGGAGGGGACTCTCCATGGTGGCCAAGTTTCAGCTCGCTGTGACCTACCGAACCGGAGATACAATTTTAGATTTTAAAACGGTATATTTTACAAATTGCCTTTCTCCGCCATTGGAGTCAATGACAAAAACCACAATTTAAACAGTTAACCACACTCCGTTCGGTTGATCGGAGAGGGCTGGAAATTGCCATGCAATCATGCCTGAGATGTGACTGCATGCTGGCCAAATTCCAGCCCTCTAGTCCTTACCGAACCGGAGATAATGGTCTCAGGTTTTATCACTTTCGCACTTCGCGTTTTAAAACCTAGTGGCTTTTCTTTGCCATTGAGGTCAATGGCGGCGACCATTGTGGTGGCCGCGACCCTTTACCGTGACCATTGCCGTCGGACTCGGCTGGGGTTGAGTAAGTGGGTCCCCCTGAACTAGGGGCAAAAAGAATTGGACCGCTAGCTAGCCCAGAACCAAAGTTATAATTTTAATATGTTTGAACTTGGCCGTGACCAAGTTTCCACGTTAATTGAGTGATCAAAGCCTTTCTTTGAGGATGTTGCTATATTTGGATACTGCAGTTTGGCAGGCGGCCAACTCCGTTCTTGGAGAGCGGACTCGAGGGATCCCCATTGAAATGCATTACGTCTATTCATTTAAATGGGAAAAGCGCCGCTCCTCCTCTCGGGCGCCACCTGCTGGTCTTTCTCGATATCGGGCCCAAAACCTTGAAACCTCCATAGACTTCCATGGAGCTCCAATGGCGACCTATGGGACAGGCTGCAAATGGGGGTTAAAAAGGCGGGAAGGGGAACAAAGGGCAGTAAACATACACACACGGTTAACCCTTATCCTCCCGACCTAATCCCAGTGTATGTGTTTGGTGCATACACTGTAAGGGTAAAAAACACATGTTATCAGTGACATACATTTTGGTACTGAGGCAGGGGCATAAAAACACACTTAACTATTATTATATTTAACCCCTCGCCTCCCACACGATGGTAGGGGTGGCCAGCTGGGGTGTAACCTCTTTATTACCAGGCCCGCCACCCCTTTCTCGTGACAACAACAGAGTAAGTATTTTAGGTTTCTTTCTGCAATTACTGTAATACTGTAAAAGCTTCTTGCATATCAAAAAGCATTTTTTTGTTTACTTGTTTTCTTTTCAATTCTTTTAGGCCCAAGCAATTACTGTACTACCACACGTTGAGAAGAAAACATAAAATGTTTTTTTTCTCTTTCTGCTTTTTATACTCAAATTCTTCTATTTTCCATTAAACTGTAGGACAGCAAAGTGTCTGATGGACGAAATCAGCGAGGCTAATGATGAGCGCTGTGCAGCAAGAGCCAAGACTATTCTAGAGAACAGTCACAATATCACAGCATCTGAGACCAGCATCAGGGTGATGAGATGCCAATTGGGATGGAAATATGGACGTGTCAAGTAAGTGTCTTACTGCAATAAAGTATAGTATAATTCAATACTGTAGTATGCAAAGTGACAGAACAGAGTGACAGAACAGGTTTGATACTGTCATTACTGTGTTGTAGTTAGGACAGTACAGGTAAAGTGTTATACTGTACACTACTGTACTGTAGGTAAAAGTGTGGTTTACTGTACCTGTAAAATCCTTCCTTGTTATTACAGAGCATATCCATCCAATGATTAGGGATGCCAACAAGGTAAAAAGAGTGAACCAAGCATGGGCATGGATCGAAAGTTGTGAGACTTTTCAGGATGTCATCTTTTCTGACGAGACTGAGGCTCTTGAGAGATTTGCCACTTTTGCATTCAACTATCTTTGAAGCCACGTCCCAAGCAGCCAGTGAAGATGCATGTGTGGGGTACGATCTCTAGACGTGATGCATATTCATATTTGAGGGTAAAATAATGCACAAAGTCGGCTTCTTCCTGTGACGTCACGAGGAATGGCTGCCTGAGAGACTTGCTCCAGGGCCCCTCCAACGAATAACCTAAGACACAGCATTTAAATAAACAAATCCCCCCCCAAACCTTACAGCCCAGAACCCCAAAGACTAGCTGCGCACAGGACTCATCTTTTCCTGCGATTTGGAGTGGGCTTGCCGGCGCTCTGGGAGGCCTCCTGTGAACCCCGACCCCCTGTGGAAGTCTCCCCCTGCCCCACACACAAACTCAGAGGAGCCGTCTGGAGAAGCGGAGCGGGAGGTAGGAGGGGTGGTGGAGCTAAGCTCCGGGTGTCCCGCGGTGCCCGGTCTGACTGTGGTGTTCGGGGAAACCCCCCCCCCTTGAGCGGTGCCTTAGGGCAGCCTCCCGTAGCCCCACGAGGAAGCCTGAGCAGCATCACTCCGCTGCGGTCCCCGCGTGCCCCCCCCCCGAGACAATTAATCAATAAATCTAGCTACATACCCCATCAGGCGATCCCGGCAGGAGAGAGCACTGGGAGAGTACCCTCTCACTGAAGGTACTGCTGGTCCCACCACGTGGCTGCACAGGAGGAAGCGGCCATCTTAAAGGAACATCTCCCCTTAAAGGGGCACAAGGCTGCCTGTCCCAATTGCCAAGAATTTGGCCCTGCTGCCTGAGCCTCAGAGTGCCACAACCCCCCATCCTCCGTGAATGGACGGGTAAAAGGAGAGCTCCCGACACCCTCCCCAGAACACTATTAGAACAGCACTCCAAACCGAACGAATTTCCCCCAAAACCGTCTAACAGCCTCCCTAAGGTACCCAGGCATGACGGGGAGGAACCAAAGGAAATCGCAGAACCCCGTAACTAAGTTCTTCCACCCAGCACAGAGACAGATGGAGCTGGCAGCAAGCATCCAAGATGGCGACGAAGAATACGAGGACGCCACGGAGGCGGCCGATATGCCCCAGCACAGTCCTGCACAACAGCAAGAGCTCAACCCGGCTTTCTTTGAAGCCCTACTCCTCAGAATGCGGAAAGGTTTTACTCAAGACCTCGAGAAGGTTTTAAGGGACATTAGAGAGGATGTGAATAAATTGAACTCACGGGCAGACGAAGTGGAGGCGAAAATGGCAACGATAGCAGATTCCCACTCAAATTTGGAGGATGAGATGGCGCGAATGGGCCACGAAATTGCCGAGCTAAAATCCACCATTGAAGATCACGAAAATAGGGACCGCAGGCAGAACCTGCGGTTCAGAGGTATCCCCGAGACGGTCCCCCCAGAATCACTACCAACTTACCTCAAAAACGTCTTCTTAAAGCTGGTACCTGACCTCACAGAACACTAGCTCCAACTCGACAGGGTGCACAGAGCCCTTGGCCCTAAATCGCCAGACCCAAAGCGCCCAAGGGATGTCATTATGAAGTTCCACACATACACGGCGAAAGAAAAGATCTCTGCAGCTGCGAGAAGGGACGGCGGCATCAAAATGGATACTTACACGATTCAAGTATTCAACGACCTCTCCAGATGGACCGTCCTGAAAAGACAAGGGATGAAGCCCCTCACAACAATTCTCAGGGATTGCGGAATCCCCTACCGCTGGGGCTTCCCCTTCAAGCTCGTTGTCCCGAGGAACAGGCGGTTCTTCACCATCACCGATCCTGACGACATCAAGGAGTTCCTCGAGGCGATAGGAGTCCCCAGCCGAAGAGACGGGGAGAGAGAGAGAAGCCCCCCCAGAGCACTACGAGCAGACCCGGCGGAAACACCAAGAGCGTCGGAACGAATCGCCAGCCAAAAGACCCAGGGAGCAACAAAGCCTGCCTCGCAAGAACAAGATGGCTGACCTGCGTGCTTCAACCAAACCTCCATACCACACTGACCTCTCGCCCCACTTAGCCTATCCCTCCAGCACTACCCTCTCTAAACCCTCCTTACCACAAGCACAGGGAATTTCCCCCATCCCCCCCCCCCCCC
>WSYH01013321.1:0-17250 GCA_036426205.1 Ascaphus truei
GGGGGCACCCTCTTTCCACCGGGGGGGGAAATGATTCGAATTTGCATGCACCTTTATATCCCGCCTGCCACTCCCCCTGTTCTAACAATCCCCCCTCCAGGTCCATCCAAATCTGGCTGCCATGGCTCATCTACACCTCCCCAACTGCTCATGTTTGTCTGCTGCTTTCACTAAATGCCAGACACTGGTCCTCCCCATAGCCAGCAGAAATCGGGTTCTGCGTCCACCACACGACAGATCTCTGACCACCCTGTCCCCTCTCTACATTTCTTCAATCTGAACCTCCCCCAAGCCCATCCCCACTCTCGTCCTCTCAGGCTCATGTCCTAATCGGCGCTCTTCTTCTGTAGGGTTCTGCCCGATCCGTGCCGGTTTTGCTGCATTCGGTTGTTTTCTCCAGGTTGCCTGCACCGATCTTATGCTCAAGTTCGGCCATTTTTGTTTACTTCAGCATTATGTAGCTGCAGTCCCCAGTGGAGTCGCCGGGAATGGTTCTAAGTTTGTGCGCTCCTGTGGTCTTTCTGCTCACTGAGCGCTTTGCCTTTTGCTGTTCCATTCGCCTTGTTGCTGACCCCAGGCCGTGAACCGCGCGACTTGCTGCTTTCCGCCATGCCCTGACACTTTGGCTGCCTTGCCCTGGACTTCACACCACTGTCACCCGTCCCTGACACTCTGCCTGCTTACGACTACGATACTCTAACCGATGACTCAGTCCCTTGGCTCTGGTCGGTTATTCTCGCATGCCTACACTCCCATCCCGTACCTGCCCCCCGCGGGTCCGCTTCCATGATTCATAGTGAGCACCGTCACTATCGACCCCCTTTGCTCCCTCATTCCCACTCACCAAGCATCTCTGAGGCTGCACCCCAACTGTGGACCTCCTTACCGTACACCCCCTCTCCATCAGAACTCACAACATATTCACAAAGCAAAACGTTCACCCTCCCCCTAAAACAACGACTATAAAGAGTCAGACCCAGCTCCTGCTGTGTCCAAATCTATGGTAATAATCCTAGTGAGTTCTTCTACCCTAACCTGTCCCTTGTCATGCGAGCTCTCGCATTCCTTTTGATTGTTAGCATTCTGTGGGTAGGGTTTCGCCTTACTTATTGTTTCATTAGTCTAGTTCCAAGTTTATGTATATTTTGTGGTTGTTCGGTGGTCCTTCCATCACATTGTAACTGCTCTTCGGAATCTTTGGCGCCATCAATTACAGAAGACAGCAATAACACACACACCACACACACCACACACACACACGACAACCACACACACCACCCACACACACCCACGACACACAAACACACTCCAACCCACACACCCACACCACCAACACACACAAGAATACCAGCTATTCGTGAGTGGCCCGCTACTCTACTCACTGTTTCTTTATCGCACTGACTTGTTTGTTCCAACAGTAGTATCCTGCAACAGGTGTTTCCAGAACCAGACTGGACCTGTTTGTATAACCAATCACATCAAAACACGTAACCGTGAACCGCTGCCCATCCTGAAATCGCATTCTGTGCATGCTCTTTCTCACCTGTAATATTACTTTCTTACTCAAACTACGACAAGTGATCACAAGATAGGCAGTCTCTGGCTGCATTTGGGGTGAAAGATATGGGTGGTGGTTCTTTTTTTAGAGGACCAGATCCCCCATTATTCCGTATCGCAACAGACCCGGTTTCTCGTAGAGATTGAGTGTCTGGCTTCTGTGTCTGGACGAAATCCCTCTTCGAAGTGGCAACCGCAACCAATCTATGTGAATCTCCATTCCGTGTTTCTCCTCACTTTGCCTTATTCGCAACAAGTCCTCATACTACCTAGAAAATATGTGGAGAGAATACCCCCCTGTATCTTCTTGGGATGTTTTTATTAGGTTATTAACCCCCCTCCTATGTAATGAGCCTGGTGCCTTTCTCTCGGCTCGTAAAGAGGGTTATTGTAGCAACGAGGTAACAGAATGGATTTAAACCAAGAGTCTAATTTAGTGACAGAAGAACACCTTGAAGACCATGTAATCTTTCCCCTCTCACTTGCCAGGTAATAGTAGGGAACTGGATGTCGGTCTCCCATTAGAATGGTGTAGAAGGGTGTTCAGTTATGATAAAGAACACTGTCTTCGGAACAGGGGCGATACAACATGCGACTAGCAATCCTAACACTATGGCAGGCCACAAATCGAAGGGTGAATATGGTTAGTATCCCATCCTGTGATAGGTGTACAGTACTTCTGCTTAGACCTACCGGGGTACCTCTCGATATGCTTCTTTCGGCATTAGTGCACAAATATTAATCGTCAGCTGTTCATTAGTTGAATACAAATTGAATACTCATGAATTCTTATCTCGCTCTTTGGTAACTACGGCTCAGGGATAAGTGTGACCCGAAGATATTAAGAGGTTCTGCCTCGGGAGCTGAGTTGGGTGGTCCTCGTGAATGCATGGTGAGAGAGAAGTATAGTGCTGAGACAATAAAGATTCGGTGGCTGAGCTCAAGCCAGCCATGGGCAATGCACAAATCCCGATCCCTCCGTCGAGTTTCTCTCTCTAATCTGGACGACAATCTTCACTGACATTCCGCTGATGTATTTAAAGGGTGAAGAAAAGTATCGAACAAGCATGGAAGGCTTGGGATGACGCTGAGGAGAGATTGAGCGCGAGTTCGCACATGATGGAGCGGACGGCAGCAGTTGTTTAATCTGGTATAATCGCACAGAGGTGCAGGATCCCAGAAAAGTCGTTCAAAAGGGAGGGAGGGAATTGTGAGAAAGACTGTGAAACCGGGATGGGGTGAAGGGAGGTAGGTGGGGGGAGTGGGCTGCCCTATAGAAATATCAGAAAAAACAACGCGGATATTAGGAATAGGGTCGCAGGGATACAGAGCTAGTAGGTCACGCGGAGGCCGAAAAGGTGGCAATGAAGGGGAGGTCAAGGGAAAGAAGGGGGCAACTCGAGACGCGGAGGTTGTTAGATGGAACTGAAAAGAAAAAAAGGGAGTTGGTTAAAAAAGCCGAAAGAGCGAGGAGGGATGAAAAGCACAAGGGGGAGCAGCGAGCGAAAGGATGACGACCTGACGAGCGGGGGGTTGGGGGGGGGGGGCAACGGTAACAAAAAAGGGCAAGAAGTGGAGAACGAAACGGGGATGTAAAAGAGAAACGGAAAGGAGGTAGGGAGAAGGGACAGGAATCCTAGGGAACGTGGGAAAAAGATGAAAGTTAATATGTGGTGCGGGGGCTGGGGAGACGGGGGAATTCACCACATGGTGAGTCCTATGCAGAGGGCAAGTCACTTTAAGTATTATACCCGCACCCGACTTGCTACCATTTATCAACATCCCATAGGCCAGAGCTGTCTGTTCTGTTTTTCTTTTGTTTTTTGTGCTAATTTTTCCAGCAAACATCTCCAGAATCTCCTGTCTCACGCAGTTCACATTCCATGGGGTGTCCAGGAAAGAGGAGATTTGTGGTTTCCACTGGATTGTCGCTGCTTATTCCTGAGCACTGTCTTGTCCTCTGGTGAGGGCTTTGAGTTACAATGTTACAGCACTAGGTTGTTCCCAGCACTCAAGATTAAGATCTGCTAAAGAGGAACAAGTCCTCATTCAAGCTGGCTCCCAAGGCTGTGGGGCATACCCTCTGGGATGCTGCACCACTCTGAGTATGGGTTAAGAGAGAGAGACATGGTATCACTCCAGCTGGAACTGGAGACTTGCTACCATGAGAAGCTGCCGAGTGGTTTCAAGCTTACACGGTCACCCAATGCTTCCTCCCGGAGACATGGTGCTCCAAGACTACCCAAGTGTTTGTGCTTCTCTTCTTGGCTGGGCTGGGCATGGTGGCAGCCGGCCTGCTGATGACATGGTGCAGGTATGTAAGGCTACGGGACTGTGCCATTTAATTAGTAACTCCTTCTTTTCTTTTTCAGACTGTCACATAATACATTAGTAATGATCCACTCTAACAATGACAGAGAGAGAGACACCCTCCTTTACAGCAGCTTAACATCCTGTATTCATTAGACTGCATGTATAGACCCTTCCCAGTTCCTCTGCTGAGAGAGCGCAGGTAATCCCATAACAAGTAGGTAATTTACTCTGTTACACAATAACAGTGACAGAGCTTTCACTTTTCACATCCATTTATACACTGTCTGGGGTGGACTGATGTCTTCCTCTGGGTTACTGGATCTTCTGAAGATGTATTTGCTCTCTGCTCTTCTATTCACTCATTCATTACTTACTGCTTCACATTCATGCACTGAATCTACAGCTACACATTCTTCTGCTTTTTCATGTGTGCTCCACTCAGATATAGCCCTGCTGTCTGCCACTGCATTGCTTGATTGTAAGCTCTTCTGGTTGAGACTTTTCCCCCCTCCAACTGTTACTTCGCTCTGTAGCACTTACCCTTGTAACACTGTTGACTCTATCACAAAATGTCACTTAGATTGTAAGCTCTTCGGGGGCAGGGACTTCCTGTTCCTAATGTCACTTTTATGCTATTCCCATTATGTGATATATTATAATGTCATGAGTACTACTGCTCTGACGCGCTATGTACATGGATGGCGCTATACAGATAAAGATATCATACTGTACATGTTAGTACACCTATGTGTTTCAACTACTGATACGCTGCAACACAGTATAATAGATAAGCATCTTAGTCTTTATTCTGTATTCATGTTGCAAGGACGTAATAACACTATCCTGTATATTAGGAACATGATATTATTACCGTTATAAGGATAGACTGATAACATTTATAGAGCAGGCCCAGGGCGTTATGGATTTGCACATTATTATATTGCTTTGTACAGCGTTTCTTGGTCCCACTGGCTGTTGCAGGTTTTTTTTCTTGTAGACTTACTGGCAAACACCGAATCTTATATTGCACTTTTATACAAACCTGCTGCTGCCTGGGAACTCTTGTCCTTTTAACCCCCGCAGCTGGCCAGACGACTTTGTAGAGGGGTGCTGTGTTTTGTATGGCGATAGCACACAGTAACATAGCAAGAGTTTAGTCCTAGGGGTAGGCAACTCCAGAACTCAAGGGCCACCACCAGGTCAAGTTTTCAGGATATCTCTGCTCAGCATAGGTTGCTCAGGCTTCGACTGGCTAACTACTCCAGTCCCCAAGGGCCACCAACAGATCAGGTTTATGGATATCCCTGCTTCACACAGACGGCTCACCGAGCCACCTGTGCTGAAGCAGGGATATCCTGAAAACCTGACTCTGTTGTGGGCCCTTGAGGACTGTAGTTGCCCACCCCTGGTTTAGTGGGTGAACATTTACGCCCTTCTTCACACACTCACAGCCACTTCATTGTCTTGTGGGTCATGGACGCCAAGATATGAGGTCATTGGTGGTTTAAGAAAGATCCTTTATCCAAAATATTCCATCTGGAGACAATTTTTGGTCTAAAGCCCTAAAACTTGCTTCTCTCTAGATGTACTTACAAATGGATTGTGCAGGGAGATGATATGAGAGCTGCCAACATTCAGAATTCAATTGAGTTCACACATTGTAGGAAGAGAAGTGATTGGCAGAGGAACCCAGGGGGGAGGGGGTTTGTATATTACACATAATATTCGGAAACACCCTGTTACACCAAGGACGTTCAAACCAGAAATATATTAACCTCCTTCTGCGACTTTGTCAAGCGATGCATTGAGGGCCCTGCAACGAAGGGTTAACCGGATCCCCCCAGGTTCTCACACTTGGTCTCTGTCCCCTTCTAAAAAAAAATATAAAGATTGCCACGGGCCATTAATTGTGCATAAAAGTTGTGGTGCGTCAAACTCACGGCCAATGACCTGCCTTTCGACCGGATATACTGTACATAAAGAAGCAAAGGGCGAGTTTTGTGCTTTCCATGCGACCTGCTCAAAAACAGGGTGAGGTTTGGAAAAGTGACTGTCAATCTTTCTCTCCTTTCACAGCACTGGGATGTCTTCAAAACCATCACTGAGGTCTTTATCTTGGTCCCGGCTTTGTGGGGCTCAAAGGGAACCTGGAAATGACCCTGGCATCTCGACTCTCCACTGCTGTACGTATCCAGATGAATCAGTTTTTAGCACTCGAAATGTGTTGGAAATGTCCGTAATCCACGGGGGGGGGGGGGGGGGGGGGTGGGGGGGAGGATTTTTTTTTTGTCATTATGTTTTCTGTTTTTTTTTTTTTGTTTTCTTTTTTTTTTGGTTGGGGTTGGGTGTTTGTTTTTTGTTTTGTTTTTTTTTTGTTTTGGTTGGTGGTTTTGTGGTCGTCAACCCGCATCCGGCAACAGCAGTCCTCAAGGGCCACCAACCCTCAATCAGTGGCTCAGTCGAAGACAGCACCGGTGGCTCTTCAGCACAGTTGGCTCCATCCGTGTCTTTGACTGAGCCATTGATTGAGCCACCTGTGCTGAAGCAGGGATATCCTGAAAACCCGACCTGTCGGTGGCCCTTGAGGACTGGAGATGGCTATCCCTGCCGTAATCTAACGGGTCCTTACAGCCACCTTGGACCAGTAGGAACTGTTGCTCTCTGTTAAACATTGTATTTGATCACCAACCCAAGAAATGATACACTGATGGAGACCCAACCCGAAAATGCAGTGGAAATAGTAATATACCGTAATAATTACACTGTGATCAGCCACTTGAACACTTCCATTGATACTCTGTATACACTTACTCTTACATCCCCTTCTGCCGGCACTGTATTGTTTTATATTGTTTTAAATTGTCTGGTTACCTTCAGCCCCCTTACTGCCGGTGCGGCCAGCGCAGAATGTAAATTGCTGGGTATAGAGGTGGCACCATGTGAACAAAATAAGTGAATATTCAGCAGAATTGTATCATTCGTTAATAATAATATTATTAAGCATTATTTTTCATTTGGAAAATCGCCAGAGAGCTAAAAACGTTGTGCATGGATTTCACCCCAGAGGTGGTTGCTCAGAGATCTCCAGAGTGCATCTCTTCTTCTGCCCTCCACCCCACCCCTGCCGGACTATCTTACATGATGTTTCTGCTTCCAGGCAAACACAGGTCAGATGGATAACCCCAAGGAGCGGTGGAAAATGGCTGTTAGCAACTTGGCATTAATTCAGGTTGGTGTTGCCGGAGGTTCCCAGGTTCTGTCCGGAGAGTTTTTATACTTGTGGGTCTCTGTCCGGTGATACATTGTTGCTGTCGGTGACACTGGGCAGTGCCAGTGACATTCTGAGTTCAGTGCAATAGTCCAGGGGTACTGAACTCCAGCAAACAGGTCAGGTTTTCAGGGAATCAGAGCTTCAGCAAAGGTGGATCAGTCAGAGGTTCAGTCAAAGACCGAGCTTCTGATTGAGCCACCTGTGCGGAAGCTGGGATGTCCTGAAAACCTGACCTGTTGGGGGGGGGGGGGGGGGGGGAGCGGAGGGCGTGGGACAGTAGCCATGAGTCCAGGCTATTGAGATGCTTTTTTTGAGGACTGAGTTATACGGTTGGTCGGTATTAACCTATCTGATTTAACAGCATTAGCAGGGGAAGAGGTGGCAGGGAGGTGTGGGCGAGAGCAGGTGTGTAAGTGGCGGGGTGCAAGATTAGGAGAGAGAGAGAGAATATTATTTTTGCGCAGGTTTATCTTATTAAACAGACGTGCTGAACCCCCACACGTTGAACCTTTTCCGGATTTTATTTGAAGAAAAATGGATTTATGTTAAAAAGTTCTCTATATTAACATCATGTGTGTAAGACACGTGCTGTGTGCATCCTGCTCCGTGACGTGTACGCGGTGTGTACATTGTAACATGTGTGTAAGACACGTGCTGTGTGCATCCTGCTCCGTGCCGTGTACGCGGTGTGTACATTGTAACATGTGTGTAAGACACGTGCTGTGTGCATCCTGCTCCGTGACGTGTACGCGGTGTGTACATTGTAACATGTGTGTAAGACACTTGCTGTGTGCATCCTGCTCCGTCCCGTGTACGCGGTGTGTACATTGTAACATGTGTGTAAGACACGTGCTGTGTGCATCCTGCTCCGTGCCGTGTACGCGGTGTGTACATTGTAACATCATGCGTGGCCGTGTCACTTTTGTTACCCGACAGGTTCAGGCCACTGTGGTCGGGCTCCTGGCCGCTATTGCTGCTGTCATTCTGGGTTCGCTGTCCAAAGGTTACGTGGAGCTGGACCAGGCGGCCGTTCTCTGCGCCAGCAGCGTCACCACGGCGTTCATCGCTGCGCTGTCGCTGGGTAAGATCCAGGCCCTCCCTCCTCTCCCCGGGAACGAGGTCCCATCTCCTATCAGGAATAGTATCTCGCGAACCCATTCATTCTCCAGCGAGTTTCTGCATGCATCCGTTTATTCACAGAGCGTCTACAATCTACTCAGCGCTTTACACTTACAGTACAAGGGTAATAAATTACACACAATGGGGGTACGGGCAACATAAGGCAAAGGGAGACCCTGCCCTGAAGAGCTTACAATCTAAGTGGTATGTTGGGTGGGAAATGTGACAATTTGCAATCCACCCAATAATAATAATATCTTGCGCAGTGCATTTAATGATGGGGTCCTGTCTCATAGAGCTAGCAATCTAATTTTGATGCTGGGGGTCACCGGGAGATAAAGTGAATCGACCAAGGTAGAAGGTGGTGACCCTGGGATTCGACCTGGGGGTCACCCTCACATTGGTGCCTGACTTTAATGAAATGACGTGCGTTGTAATCCAGAATCCCAAACCAGCATTCCTCGCTGGGATTACCCACAGATCCTGCTGGTTCCCGCTGGATTTACATCATCGGCTGAGTCCACGGAGCTGTTAACGGGTCACTAGGCTTAGTCACGTTATCAAGGCGATACTGAGCCGCGATAACACAATACAACAGGAGTCCGACTCAGCTGGAGAAGGGACCTAGAGACAAACCCTCACTCAGCCTAAGGGTTAATCCAGGGGAGGCCTACTCCAGCGCTCAAGGGCCACCAACAGGTCAGGTTTTCAGCATATCCCTGCTTCAGCACTGGTGGCTCAGAATAAATAAAAGTATTTCAAAAGTTGTCTTCATTGGCCATGCGCCTCCTGCCCCTTTAAATGTTTGGTTAAAAAAAAAAGTGTCTTCGTGCAAGGCACACGCGTTATAAGTGAAACTTCTGCGTGGTTTGACGCTCTCAAAAGTGTTTCATGGCATAATTATCATAAACATGAAAGTACAATTTGATTGAAAAAATACAGTGAAGTTTGATTGTGAAGGCGCGTGTTCGGCACACACTGTGTGTGTGTGTGTGTGTGTGTGTGTGTGTGTGTGCGTGTGTGTGTGTGCGCGCGCGCGCCAGACCGGGCCATAGACTGCTTTGCCCAGAACAACAGTTTCATTGCCCCATTCCCCCCCCCCCCCCTCCCTCCCTATAACATTTTTTTGGATGGCACTGCCACGAAAGAAGTTTCACTTCAGAAACCCTGTTTGGATATCACATAGAGGGTGGGGGGGGGGGGGAGATAGTATAAGAGTTTGTTTTGGAGACCAAAACCAACGTTAACCTAAGTTACCATCACGTTACTGGTAACGCTGTTTCCACTAAGGACAATAACGGAACCGTGATCCATGTTTTCTCCCATAAAGAGCATAGCGGTAACTATAACGGACATTAGCAATGTTGTGATGCTAATCAGGCGTTCTATCACTTAAGGCCTGGGACATAGTGTAGTGAAGAGCGCTGGGCAGCGCTGACGCTCATGCTATCCTGCTCACGCAGGAGATGTTTCGTGTCCCTGCATGAGCGTCAGCGAGCGGGCTTGTGTGCCGGGTGGGAGGTGGGCCGGGAGGCGGGGCTAGGGCGCCACGTCACGGCGCCGACGTCACGGACTGCCATTGGCTTCTGGCAGTCACGTGACCGGCCCTGCGCTTCCCTGAGCGGCAAAATTTAAACTTGCCTGTCTCCTGCATTTCCACACGCCTCCGCACGCCTGCGGAAGCGTGCGGAAGCGCCGTCTAAAGCCGGGCTGATAGGGATAATGTTTCCCCTCAGCGCGCCTCAGCACGGTCTTTTTGACCATGTCCGAGGCCTAATACTATGTTATTTTTGTAGTCCCATTCATACACTGAACCAAGGCCTTTGCGTTGTGTCTGCGTGGGTTTAGCACCACAGCTAGGCGTGATTTAAATAACAAGTCCCGGGGGTTATTTCCACCTGCTTTTCTTACATAGTTACATAGTAGATGAGGTTGAAAAAAGACACGCGTCCATCAAGTTCAACCTATGCTAATTTAGACGACAGATACTTTATCCTATATCTATACTTGCTTATTGATGCAGAGGAAGCAAACAAAAACCCCAGTGACATATCATCTAATGATATCTCATAAGGGGGAAAATACATTCCTTCCCGACTCCAAGAATTGGCAATCAGATTACTCCCTGGATCAACATCCTTCCCATGTATACTTATTTGGTATATCCC
This sequence comes from Ascaphus truei, assembly GCA_036426205.1. Lineage (NCBI taxonomy): Eukaryota > Metazoa > Chordata > Amphibia > Anura > Ascaphidae > Ascaphus > Ascaphus truei. Next base: position 10,429 of record WSYH01013321.1, read on the forward strand.
TGTATACCTTTCCTTTCTAAAATGATGTCCAACCTTTTTTCTTGAACAAATCTATTGTATCTGCCATCACAGTCTCCTTTCTCTCTCGTTCCACTCCGGGAAAATGTGGGGTCTGGATTGGAGTAACGCCAAGAAGTAAATAATAGCTGTTGGAAGATAATGCTACATTCTGCTACAATAACGTGACATTAACACTGTTGTATGGAGATGTAGTATGGACGAAGGGCTTTGTGGATATGGTGTTAACGCGGGTAACAATGTCCTTTCCTGCTTTCGGTAACATCCCCTTATGTTTTCTGATTTAACAGGGCTGTGTGCATATGTACTGTGCTGCAGACATTGTTAGCACTACTTGTGGAATAATGTATAACTATTATATATATATATATATATATATATATATATATATATATATATATATATTTGTGTGTATGTATGTGTACATACACAATATGATACACAAGTATATACAGGTACAAACATAATGGAGATAAATGACATTGCTAAATCCTGAAGGGAGAAGTCCCTCTAGTTGCCACAGGGTGGCAGTGTGACACAAGACATCATACAGTACCTGTTATGAGTAACAATACGGCACGGTGACAAATATCATTCCTTTGTCACTGGGCACAGAGGCTTAGCACCGTTTAGTAAACATAGGCTTTGCTATGAAAATGTAGTGTTAAAAGAGCTAGCACAGTAAGCATGGTGCCAGGTGATGTACGAGAAGCAATGGGAACATATGGATGGGGTTTGGAAGGACAGTGTGAGTATTGGCTAGGGCAGAGTATTAGCTAGGGCAGAGTATTAGCTAGGGCAGAGTATTGGCTAGGGCAGAGTATTGGCTAGGGCAGAGTATTAGCTAGGGCAGAGTATTGGCTAGGGCAGGTGTATCCTGTGCGGGTATTGGTATATATTCTTTTTTCATGCCTGTGTCCGTTAGGTTTGGTGATGATCGGAGTCATCATCGGATCCAGGAAAGTGGGGATAAACCCTGACAACGTTGCCACTCCCATCGCTGCCAGCCTAGGGGACCTGATCACACTGTCACTGCTCGCAGGAATCAGCACAACCCTCTTCAAATACAGAGGTATGGGATCCAACCCTGATTTATATATATATATATATATATATATAGTGTATATATATCATCTCAAATAAAAGTATCACTTGTGAGCACATTCACATGTCTTAGACAGGTCTGCAACCCCACCTTTCACCCTTATCAGCTAGCATAGTGCTTCCACTGCAGCAAGGGATTCTGGGAAATGACATGCAAATGAGCACACACTGACACTTTTTGCCTTAAATCTATCATTACTTGGAACACTTAAGTCAATGCTCGCTGTTTTAAACACAGCTTTTAAGCACAGCCTGGGATCAGATGCCAAGCCACTAAACCCACCCACAGACAGCTGTTTTGACCTCATCAGTGTGAGGTTGGTTGTACTGGCTTTGCAATTTAAGACTTGGGTAGGTTATCACCACACATTATTTAGGTTATGGTGCGTGTAAAGGTGACTAAAAACACTCCACCGTATGGCATATAGCAAATAAAAATATCACTTGTGAGCACATTCACATGTCTTAGACAGGTCTGCCATCCCTGCCTTTCCCCATTATCGCCCGGCATACAGTGCTCCCACTCAAACTGCTGTGTTCGGTTACTTCATATGGTGGGAATAAATACCTTTTTTTTACATCATCTTGGTGAGTGCTGCAGATGTTTCTCTTTTCTATATTGTTTTGGATTGGTTTGGGACCCCAGCCTTTCTGCTGGCACCCCACATTTTATAGCCCTTATATACCATTTTTTGCTTTTGGAGCGGACCAGGCAGCATTGTATTTATTTTGTATAGTATATACTGTATCATGCATATTTTATTTCTACAGACTTTAAGACACACACAGCTTATTATCCATATGGAAACATGTTACTTAAAGCAACCTTACGCCAAGGACCCCGCATCATGTCCCTGCTGTTTTGGGATACTTTATAGGAGATTCCTTTCCAGCATTGGAGCGGTTAATTATATCATACATTATAACATTGGGCTTTGTTTGTGATGGGGAGCTCAGCGCTGGGTGTCTCTCTCTCTCTCCCCTCCCAGATATTGGGTACCTGTCCCCCCTGATCTGCGCCGTCTTCATCATCCTGATCCCTCTCTGGGTCGCGGTGGCCAAGCAGAGCCCGCCCATCGCCGAGGTGCTGAAGTCTGGGTGGCAGCCGGTGATCGTAGCCATGTCAATCAGCAGGTAATAAAATAACACCGGCAACGCCCACCGCCAGATCCTTCCCAGCTCCACAAACCGGACCGGTTATCACTTTGCCGAAGTCCCGGTGAATCGAACAAAAATTTGGACAAAGGTGAAAACTTTTGTGAACTTTTTGTTTTTAATCAAAATAAACGTGCGCCTGTTCTTCTTCGGTTTTCTAACACCGACATTTGCCGCCGGTGTGAATGTTGCCGTGAGGTGGGGGTCAAACTCACAAATTGTGTGGTGTAAAAAAAATCACCAAATTTGATAACGCATGTTTCCTTGGGTGGGACGTTGGTTTTGGGCGAACTCAGACAAATTTACACATTTGTGGCAACTCATCAGAAATATAACAGATGTTCGGCATGTTTGCTAAATATTGCCCATTCTTCTAATGACCTGCTTCCCCATCTATAAACCCGGGGGAACGGGGAAAGTTGCCGGGTTTCCCGGGATCACCCCAACGCACACAGAGACTTCAACTCACAATCTTGTGTTTCCAAGACAACTCTGCAAATGGTTGTATTAATAATAATAATATAATAATTGTTTGTTCTTGTACAGTATAGCGCTGCTAGTTTTACGCAGCGCTTTACAGAGACATTTTGCAGGCACAGGTCCCTGCCCCGTGGAGCTTACAATCTATGTTTTTGGTGCTTGAGGCACAGGGAGATAAAGTGACTTGCCCAAGGTCACAAGGAGGCGACACCGACACCTGCTTCACACTATGTGCCAGTCAGTGTCTTTACTCACTGAGTCGCACCTCCTCCCTATAAATAACCACCTGCTCATGTGGCCAGGTATTTCCAACGGACACTGTGCACATCCCCCTGGCACTGAAGGGGTTACATGGGATACATCCTGTTTTATATTCTCCTTGATTATTGGGGGTTTTTTTTCCCAGCATCGGTGGTCTTATTCTGGACAAGACAGTCACAGATCCAAAATTTGAAGGCATGGCTGTGTTTACACCTGTTATTAACGGTAGGTCTTTCTTACTCTCTGTGTGTGTGTGTATATAGATATTATTAGTTTGTCCAGATGAAGTTCCTGTGAACACACACACACACACACACACACACACAAGCCACACAGCACCCAACACAGCACGGGACAACCCACACGAGGATTTAAATGTAAGCTCCCTGGCCGTCTCGCCACGTTGGTGCTTTGCTCATCCTGGAGGTGGCAGCTTCGTGTATCTCCCGTGAGCAGGCAAGCAGACGGCTCCGGCGACCCTTTGTAAGGATGCCAACGATGGTTTGAAGCCCCGGGGCAGGTTTCAGAAGCTCCTTCCTGTCCCCTCATCTTTTTATAATGTCCCTTGATCCCTCTGAGCGGCACTCATTGCACTGTGACCGATAAAACCCCGAATAGGAAGATGAGGAGTGTGTGCCCGGGGAGAGCTGCCCTAATCTTTCTGTTTGTGGGTTTACGGTATTTCATATTTCTGCCTGGTATTTCCAGCTTTCAAAGTTCCCAAAGAGAGCAGCACATTGGTACCTGAGTTCTGCTCAGAAACACACAGAAAGGCTTTCTAAATACAATCATGTATTTTCTTAAAAATATAGTTGAATTGTAAATGTAGAAATACAAGTGTAGTTTTACTCTGGTTCTGTAAATAAAGTAGTAGTACTCACTATCACCGTGTACCACGGGTTATCTCTGATTATGGGGTAGCAGGTTCACGCTGCAGTTTACAAGAAACAGAAGATATTGTGCGCAAAATACAGCACAGATATTAAACTCTGGGACAGAGGGGCGAGAACCCAGATACATTCATCCCCACTCAGACAGCGGCTCAGTGCAGCTTACTGTTGTAAATCAGGGGTGGCCAACACCAGGCCTCAAGGGCCACCAACAGGTCAGGTTCTCAGGATATCCCTGCTTCAGTCAAAGACTGCACCACCAATGCTGAAGCAGGGATATCCTTAATACCTGGCCTGTTGATGGCCCTTGAGGACTGGCGTTGGTCACCTCTGGACTCAGTATTTATTATTGACTTACAGTAATGTATTGTCCTTCTAAACCAGTTTCTTAGTTTCAGAGAGAGAGGCCAAAAGACGGCATCAAATTTATCAGGAAATAAAATGTTTAGGAAGTACAGGGTGCTTTATTCTTTGATAAATAAACCCCTATTTTTTGCACCAATTTTGCATACACTTAGATAAACAAACCCCTATATGTTTAAGTGAATGCAGCCTGGCTTCTATATATTGGGGGATTTGTATAAATATTTTGAACACATGACACCCTGAATGGGCCGTGCATATACAGTAGGACGTGTGTGTGTGTGTGTGTGTGTGTGTGTGTGTGTGTGTGTGTGTGTGTGTGTGTGTGTGTGTGTCAGAGTTTGTGTATCAATCTCTGCCATTGCACGGACACTTAAACGTCATTGTATAATAGTGTTCGATCACACAGCTGGCCTCTTAACTGGCATCAGATATATGAATTGTGTTATAACAATGTTGCATCTCCTACACAGTCAGTGTAACGGGATAGTTACTCACAGGGTGTGTATCTCATACAGTCAGTGTAACAGGATAGTTACTCACAGGGTGGGCAGCTCATACAGTCTGTGTAACGGGATAGTTACTCACAGGGTGGGCAGCTTATACAGTCAGTGTAACGGGATAGTTACTCACAGGGTGGGCAGCTTATACAGTCAGTGTAACGGGATAGTTACTCACAGGGTGGGCGGCTTATACAGTCAGTGTAACGGGATAGTTACTCACAGGGTGAGCAGCTTATACAGTCAGTGTAACGGGATAGTTACTCACAGGGTGGGCGGCTTATACAGTCAGTGTAACGGGATAGTTACTCACAGGGTGGGCAGCTTATACCGTCGTGTAAACGGTTATAGTTTACTCACAGGTGTGGGCAGCTTATACAGTCTGTGTAACGGGTAGTTACTCACAGGGTGGGCGTCTTATACAGTCTGTGTAACGGGATAGTTACTCACAGGTGTGGCGTCTATATCACAGTCTGATGTAACGGATAGTTACTCAAAGGGTGGGCGGCTTATACAGTCAGTGTAACGGGATAGTTACTCACAGGGTGAGCAGCTTATACAGTCAGTGTAACGGGATAGTTACTCACAGGGTGGGCGGCTTATACAGTCAGTGTAACGGGATAGTTACTCACAGGGTGGGCGGCTTATACAGTCAGTGTAACGGGATAGTTACTCACAGGGTGGGCAGCTTATACAGTCAGTGTAACGGGATAGTTACTCACAGGGTGGGCAGCTTATACAGTCTGTGTAACGGGATAGTTACTCACAGGGTGAGCAGCTTATACAGTCAGTGTAACGGGATAGTTACTCACAGGGTGGGCGGCTCATACAGTCAGTGTAACGGGATAGTTACTCACAGGGTGGGCAGCTTATGCTTGCTTATACATCTGTTTAACGGGATGTTACTCACAGGGTGAGCAGCCTTATACAGTCTGTGTAACGGGATAGTCTCACAGGGTGAGCAGCTTATACAGTCAGTGTAACGGGATAGTTACTCACAGGGTGTATCTCTACAGTGTCCTCCATATGCAGAACATCTGCTCACCTGTGCTTTGATCCGCAGCAGGTGTGGCTGGAAACCTTGTTGGTATTCAGGCGAGCCGCATCTCCACGTTCCTTCCTCCTTCTGACTGATTTGCCGGGGTGTGTGCCGTATAAATGAGGCAGCACTGGCCCAACCCGTATACCACCTTCTTCTCTCAGTACGAGCCCCAAAACCGGCAGCTGTAACCCTGCCACGTGTGGTCAATATGTGCCACTTCAATCTGCCCAGTGCCACACACATCTGATCCAGTATATATGACCTGTCACTTGGGGTTCCGGGCTATAATGTGCCTGACCCTCACTGTGTCTGACCCAATACAGGTGACCTTGTCAGAACCAGTATCACCTGAACTACGTGTGTGTCGAACCCTATACATTCACCTGTCCCATTTGTGTCTGACCCAGTCTTTGACCTGTGCCACAGCGTATCCATTTCCTGACCTTGCCACGTGAGATCCATTTCATGCGCTGTGCCTCACATGATTAATCACAATACGGGGCACAGTTATGGACACACGTTCATAAAATCAGTCACCCTCCTATGTGATAAGAGGGCATCACATAAAAGTTTATTTTATATTATTTTATATAATCTCTCCCGAGTGAGATTAACTGACTGGCTAGAATACTGTATATAGATTTCTTGACCCTAACGACTGATTCAAGGTACCGATCATCTCGCTCTGACGCTTGGAGGAACCATCCTAAGGCAGAGGGGGCGACCCCATTCCTCAGAGAGGCCATCAACAGGTCGGTTTGCAGGATAATCCCTGCTTCATCACAGAGTGGCTGTCGCGACACTGAGCACGAACTGGTTGAAGCGGCGGGGATATCCTGACCACCTGGCGCCTGTTTGATGGCCCTGGAGACTGGGGTTACCCATCCCTTTCTCAGCGTTATAGCGTCCTCAGCCAATCAGGCTTTTTAGAGGTTTTGTTTTATGTAGTTTCCAATAGTAATAAAAGCTCCCCCGCCAAATCAAGCACCCCCCTCCTGCTGAGATTACA
>WSYH01000155.1:0-71765 GCA_036426205.1 Ascaphus truei
ATATATATTTATATATATTCTACATTTTGATCCTAAGTCTTATAACAAAGACGTTATTTCGGTTGTATTTTTTTATCAAAAAATTATTCAAGGCTGCTAACCCCATCAAGGTAAACTCCATTTAGTCGGTACCTACCCCAAATGCATATTATTTCTTATGGTTTTGTGGACTAAACATCGTGAAATATGTGAAAGTGCTTAAAGGGTTAAATAAATGAAGCATTTATGATATCCGTGATTCAGTGCAATTAAAACTGGCAAAAAAACAAAACAGAAATAAAATACCCTTAGCAGTATGAAGAACAAAGGAGTGCACACGTTCCTTAATGAAAAGTAATAATGAGAAAAAAGTAATAATAACCTAAGAACTTGTGAACTCACAATTTTTTAATTAATGTAACCCTTTAGATACTTTTACATATTTCACTTTTTTTAGTCCCCAAGACAATAAGAAATAATATAAATGTAGGGTGGGTACCAACTAAATGGAGTTTATCTTGACGGGGTTAGCAGGCTTAAAATGTTTTTTAATAAAGGATGTAACAACTGTAAATGACTCTTTTGTTATAAGACGTAGAATCAAAATGGAGAATTTCCCTCATACATTCCAACACAATGCACTGAAAACACCAATAACTCAGGACTACGAAAATGCCTTCCAGTTGATCTGAAAATATATCCTGAGCCAGACCTGAAACTATAAAAATGATTTGAACATTTACAACACACACACACACACACACACACACACACACACACACACACACACACACACACACACACACACTCATACTGTGGATGGGTATAGAGATATAGAAATATATATTATGTAAAATAAGACATATTACAAATATCTATAAATATGTACATGTATATATATAGATTTTTTTTTTCAAAGCACATCTGTGTATCCCAATAAAGCCATGCCGTTAAGATTTTGTAGCAAGTTTCATAAATATCATTCAGATGTTTGTTAGTACTTGTTAGACTGTTGGACCTTTATAATCAATTGTATTAATACTTTAATTGCCAGGCAGTTGCCTTGATATATGTTGGTGAAATTACTTGTAGCCTACTAAGTAACCAGCTCAATTGAATTAAACATAATTTGAAAGGCATAGTTTCAGATGTAAATAATTAGTACATTCTTAAGGGAGGCCTAGAGGAAATTCGCAAATCTCCACTGCTGGGAAATGGTGGGTCACTCGAGGACAGCAATATACGTTTATTATCTCACAATATATACACATATAGCATATAACATCCTAGTTCCCCAGATAACGCAACATATTCCATTATATGCAAAGTATCACAGAGTTTTCATCGTATTCAATGGTAGTGCTGGTGCAGAATATCACAATACAGATGTAGTCCAACTATGTCCGCGGCAAAACTCCCATCACAGTGATAGTGTACCATTGTTTGCAATGCAGCCCGTGCAGCTGGTCTTGCTTTATCACCTTCTGGCTCCAAGTAAGGTTAGTGGGGCCTACATCTGTATATACCACCATCATGCACCAGATTCACCATTTACAAATATTGCTGTACAAATGACTCAGAGTACAAAATATTCACACACACACCTTCATTCACATTCGCAGTCAATTTAGGACATGTGTGGCTGCCCAAAAACTCACAAAGGTGTGACCCAAAAATGTCTTGTGAGCTCTTTTGAGAAATTTGGCATGGTTTTGTGAAAGTTTGTGAAAATGTATCAGTTTTGCATATATTTGAAAGGGGAAAAAAAGAAGGATTCTGCATTTTTGACCCTGTAAAGCCTTGATAGCCTTGCTTAATATTTCATGGTTTCACAAATGACTTTCAAAATTCAAGGCAACTCTTGCCAAGTGAACCAAGACATGTTTGCACATCTCATATGACAACACACTTGTTTGGCTATTTTAACCTGTGTTCAATTCGAAATGTACTGTACACAAAAAAAGGGAAAAACAAGAGGGCTTCAAAGCTTCGCTAAACTGAATGCATATTATAATATCACAAGTGAAAAAACTACTTTTTCGAAAGGGAAAAGGAAAAGATGCAGGTAAAATGTTCATAAAACCTGCAATACTGCTATAGTAATATGGCATTCAGTGCAGACAATTTGTGATATAGTGATATGCTCATTGACCTATGGATGAAGTATGTTCTGTCAATGTTAGAAAGAGGGCTAAATAGCACAGTGTTGTTAACCCAAAAGAGCTTGGTACAAGACTTACCATGAAAAGTACTTTCCAAGACATTTGGATGGCTTTACTGTAACATTCACATTTTTATGGGTATAGCGAACAAAAGAAAAAAAATGACAGAGCCTAACAATGCTTGTTACGATTTAAAAACGACATGAAACCCTAGGCCCATCACTGTTGGAAATATCTGTGGTGGGTTGTAAACGCCTTAAAACTCACTTTAGAAAACAACACAACAGCCTAAAACAGCCACTGACTCATGACTACGAAAATGCCTTCCAGCTGATCCGAAAATTCATCCTGACCCAGACCTGAAATAATAAAAATGATGGGAAAATGTGCAATTCACAAACCTTAAGGGAGGAGTGCTTGGATTGCATAAAAATGAGGACCAGGCAAGGTGTGTTTTCTCAGTAAAAGTCTAATTCTGACCCTCTAACCTAATATCTGTCAACATATAACAGATGACAATTAAGCGCTGCTGTCAATTAAGTCCCCTGTTGCATTGCAAGCCGTTTTTGGAATGTCCATATAATCCAGATGGATCATGACAGCATATCTGTCAAATCTCACTACATGGAAGGCAGGTTTTTGTATTCTTTCATCAGGGGAATTCATAGACTTCAATGGGGACCTACTCTCTACCGGGGTCGATACCCAGCTCCCGATCACCACAAGATGTCTGCATAGCTACAGGTATGGGTGCCAACCATCTGTAATGTCATGGCCTATTCAGTCTTTTAAAACATATAAATAGTATCTTGTGGGTGATCAGAAGACACCTGAATGTTTATAATATTAATGTCATTATTTGGTCCAAAACGTGTAGCCAGAAAATTTAAAAATTATACTGAAAGGTAACCACACAGGTATAGAGCAATTCTGATACTGAAAAGGTTAATGATACCGCTGTCAACAACTAAATAGAGTAGCAGTTGTGTCAACATAACTGATTCCATTACAGCTAAATAATTAGCATCTTGGCAACTTTACAGGTACTTTATAATAGCCCATGTTAATACTTAAATTCATTTGATCTTTAACTGAAGCAGAAGGTACAGTACAGTGAATGAAGTTTCTAAGCAGCTGCTCTGCTTATATTTTAATATTACAGTACATCATGAAATATAAAAAGACACATAATTAGCATAAGCGCATGCATTCGACTGTAAGAGGGTGGGAGAAAAACATTTGAGGCAAGAAACACAGAAGAGGCTGATGACATTTTTCTGAACCATTTGTGACTCTGGTCTTTCTGGCAGTGAAGGGGATAATAGTTTTTAGGTTTGCGTCCCAGATAACGCGCTGTTAAAGAGACCGGCGGAAATCTCTAACAACAAAATGTTTCCGTCTCGTCTTAGAAAAAGTCGAGAGTGTGCACAAAGTGGAAGAAAGAAGACATAAAAAAGGCAGCAGATAAGCATGCTCACAGAGATAGGGAACTTGGAGACATAATCTTTTACAGATAATAGAGGCAAGATGAAAAAAAGGAGCACTTGTTGAAGGCTAATCACATGATGGGTTACAGAGATAGGAGAACAGTGGGGCCCCCCGAAGCATTATGGGTACAATCAGAAGGAAGATGACAACCAGCCCATTCAGCATTTGATAAACACACTGAAAGCTTTGCACTTCATTTCATGGGAAACGGAAAACAACTACAGTTTTTATCTCTCTCTCTTTTTTTTTTTTTTAGGATGAAGTGTTTTAACTATTTTAGTCCAAAAGTGCATTTACTAAAATCATTATTAAAAGAGGCCTGTATTCACAGGCAGATACAGTATAATGCAAACTAAACGTTACAGTCTATACAAGGATTTAAATAGGTCACATTATGGCCCCGTATTGTGTAGGCTCTGTATGAAAGAGATAGCCTTTAATTAGTTTGCTTGTGATATGCAGTTAATCTGAGGTTATTTTCATTGTGTACCCCTCACTATGTATTACGTCCATTAAATACCAGTATTATAATTACTGCAGACTAGAGAGAGATAAAACAATCCCCGCAAGTTTAATAAAAGTCGTGCAGAGTGAATTTACCATTAGAATTATGGCCAATATTTACTAAGCGGTGCTATTCCATAAAATACTTTCTGCCTCGGGGAAGAGTTATATCAAATAGCACTGCCTATGGGCACATATATTTGCCAATTTTGAAGAGTTTGGGTGTGATTTCCATAGGTTTTGTCAAATTTGTAAGGGTGGCAAACATTCATATAAGCAAAATTTAGAGAGAAAAAACAAAGCGCACACATATCTCTGTGCAAAACTTAAAAAAGAAGTTTGCCAAATCCTTCCACTTTTGCGTAAATTTATTAAAATTGCGCCAAACATTTAAGAAGAGAACACCGCTTGTACACCTCTACTGTGGCATCCTTCATATATTGTGCGTAACAAAGAAAAATGGTCTCGGTACTGTTATTTTGCGAAAGTAGAATAACATCTAATTTATTATTAATAAAAAAACAACACATTTCACCTTGAACAGGCTTTCCCAAGGGCACAGCTTTGTACATCTCTACTGTGGACCACTCTATGTATTGTGCTTATTGAGACCCTAAGCATCAGGTGCATTAAGCCACAATGTTTTGTTTGTGCTCTTATTGGTGGCATCAGGGTGACCAACAGGAAGTGCAGTGAAGTATTTCAAAGCATCCTCACTTTGCAGAAATATTACCAGAGCTTCTCAGGCCCAAGGCTGTATGTCTGTTAGCTTTGATTTTTTTTTTTATATACTAGCTCTGCTGCTTTGATGTACATCACATTTGATAATGATTTTGGTATGCTCGTTTCTGCACTAATTATTTAACTACAGTATGGAAAATGTAAGGGTTTGTACATCTTGTTGGGAAAAAAAGCATTGATTTCACGTGTTGATTTACAAAGAAATCTAGCTTAAGACCCACTTTTGCAGCGCTAAATCAATTGTAAAGTTCTAATTTGATATTGTTATTTTTTTAGCAAAGAAATACTTGAAGTTTGCAATTAACAGATGCTTTTTTTAGGCCTCAAAAGTATCTTTGGTGGGCAATGGCGTGCAGGATTGTTTACTTCTCAGTCTACATGTAATATCTTGTTCTACAGTGCCCTAAACCAGGGGTGCGCAAAGTGGGAGATGCCGAGATTTTTCTGAGGGGGGGGGGGGGGGGGGCGCAGTGTTGCAGAGGCCCCACACTCAACCCCAAGACATTTAAATTAAATGCCGGGGGATCGCGTGAGGCCTTTGCAACTCTAAACTTACCTTGACTCTGCCGGTTTCAGGCCTCGTGTCCATGGCAACGCGGCGTCAAATGACACAGTGGGGTCATGTGAAGTGATGTCACACATGTCAAATGACGCTGCGGGTCATTTGACACCGCATCAAGGTAAGGGGGCGGGGTTGGCACGAGCACCAAAGGAGGAAAGGCAGGGGAGCGCAGCAGCAAAAGTTTCCGCTACGCTGCCCTAAACTATTGACCAATCACAAGCTCCACATATTAGGCCTCGATTACAGTGCAGGCGCGCTCACATGACATCACGCGCCACAAACATATGTGTGTTCCTCAATAAGGCCACCCATAGTGTGCGCGCATGTGAATTTTGAAAATACAATTCAAATAGGTTTTTTTTCATGTGACGGCCGCGTCACGTGAGCGGTTCAGCCAATGAGGGCGAACCAGCCGCGTGATGCGTCCTCTCCACCTCACAATAGCCTCCAGCCTAGTGCATGTTTCGCACGCGCGCCGTGCACAATAATCTCGTCCTCAGATGTGTTTGAGACCAGAGCCCACAGCCAGCTGATCACTTCATCCTATCAGAGATATAGTAAATCCAATTCTCCGCACTGGCTTTTCTGTTGCCACTGTCTACTGTCTCATATGAAATGTGAAAATAATTACCTTTAGTAACCCAACTGTACTTCTTGTTTGTGCACTGTAGATATATTATTCTATCTTGCTGATATGGTCACATGCACAGAAATTATCCTAAGCAAAAGCTTTGCTATCTGCAAAGTTTACACTGTGCTGCATAGTTTGTTTGTAACCTTTGATTTATGTGCTAGTCATACAGTAGCAATAACATACTGTACAGCTACAGCTACGACAGCAACATGGGGCTATCAGACATGTCAATGATCACTGGTTTTCTGCGAGTCTAACTGCTTTGGAATGAGTCTGACTGATTTTTAGCATCAAAGGGTCTCGTAGGCATGAATTTGAGTCTCACTGATAAAAATCGGTACTTTTTCCCATTTAAATATTTTTTGGCTCCAAAACGTCACAGATTTCCGTTTTTCATTTACAAATGTGTCCCACATTCAATGTAAAAATGTGTTTATCACAGCAGCATCTTTAAGGCTTCCCCCTGCTGAACAGGTCCATGTGTACCTACAGTACGTCTCCCTGATCTAATGCTTTGCTCTGCGGATATCCATCGCCACCCAAATCTCGGGACACAGTTCCAGAGATCAGTGGCCTTGGTGCTTCTCAAGGGACAGCTTGGTCCTCACTGCACAATGCATGATTCGCTCACAAGAGGGAACAGACGGGAGCCGAGTACACCATGGGGGGGCGGGGGTACGTCTTGTTTTATTGTACTTTTGATTGAGTTGAGCAATGACAGGTTTGGACTGAAGAAAAAACAGTATAAATGAGGTACTATATAGTGTTAGCTCTCTATAAAAAGGCGACACTGGAAAATAAGTAGATTAGCCCCCGCCATGACTAAATTTGCGGTTTCACAGTGAATGTTATCAATATTCATGATTTCCTATTTCCCTTATATGAAAGTTGGCAGCTCTAATAGTATAGATGCTGTACTACATTCCAACGTGTAATCTCTATGGGTATAGCAGCCACAGGCAATACGTGTACTGTAGCTATCTTTCCTTAGTTACCTCAAGACAAATATTTATCCTTGACACGAAGAGGAAAACTCCACTTGATTTGAGGTTCCAGGGTATTTCAGAAAAATCACTTTGGAAAAGAGGAAGTGTATCTTATTCCATTCATGCACACATTTCCTATCTTAAGATCTTTCTTTGGAACAAATAATAAAATAGGTGACGTTGGTTCAAGCCCTAGATTAGATACTTGCACAGCTAGTACCTATAAGCTGTAAGCTCTTTGGAACAGGAATTCACTCATAAGCATGTTTGTGTCGCTGGAAGTACCATTTAAAAATCTGTAACATTTACTTCTTAGTAACACGCTGTATTTGTATGTGATAGATATATGCATGTCTGATGGCCGTGTGGGACAGAAACAGCTGTCAGTTGACATTAGCATACATTAGGTATGGTGCAATATGCAAGCTCATTTCGTTATAAATTATTCTTCCTTCTGGTAGAGACAGTTTTAACTGAACTTTAGATTTTGTTGGGAATGGTTGCACATTACTAAATCTTTTCACTGCTTTCACTGAGGTCATTGATAGACAAACAACACTCAAGAGTGCACCTGCCATGTCTCGCACAGGTTTCTCAAAAGTTTTTCAGTCTCTCAAACATCAAACTGCATAGGTACTGTTGGCAAGTCCTAGGTGCTTCATGTAGCTCCTTGCTGGCCCCTCTGGTAGACCAGGTTTGAACTCTCATAAGGCAAAACATTCTGTACCATAAATATAAACTGTTTGAAACAGGCACAGTATTGTGGTTTCATTGTCTTGTCATACAGAATATGCACAAATCTAAATAGGTACAGTATTAGTAGAGCTTCACATACTGGTGGAAATGTCATGCTAAAATACTGTAGTGGCTGCTAAAATATCTTAAAAATAAAAACCTATATCCAGGTCCTCATATCTCACTCAGAACATGCATGTCATGATAAATGTAATAAACCTTACTCTCAATTTTGTGCCTGCATCCCAAACATTTTATGATAGCTCCTGTGGATTAGGTATATTGATGATATATTTATCAATTTGCAAGAGATATACTTAGTCTCATATCATTTACATTATGAGCATGACGATGATCACACAAAATTCACATTTACATTTAGTACTAGTTTGAGCACTTTCACTTTATTAAAAACAATATGTGAGATACAAGGCATAGTTTATATATATATATATATATATATATAAATTATGCTCCAAAAGTAACTGCATGCCGTTTCATGCAATCGGAGTGGTAATAAATGCCTGTAAGTAGTCAAAAAGTCATCCATGCATATCAATGCAATTATCCCATTCCTGCAGACATAAATAATACAGAGTGCAAAATTAGAGCAAAAGTGTAATACGAGCTTGTGGATTTTCACAAAATAAAATACTGTGTGATAAATGAATCACTAAGTATGCTGTCAGTGCCTGTTATTTTTGAACTATGATGCATCTAGCAGATGTAAAATTTGCTTTGTTTAAGAAGTTTTTGGTGGAGAAACAAGACATCTCATACACATGACTCAATGCTTCTGTCCTTGTGAATGTTTAGAAGTAGTGAGCAAAAGTGGAACTGAAAGCAAAACTGAGTGAATCTCTTACACTAGTTACTCTATGCACATTTCTTCTGTGACAGTTCTCTCTTTCACCGGAGGGGATTATCCCTTCCCAAATATCTAAATTACAGAAAAATCATAATTTTGCTAATGCAAAGGTGTAACTGCTCCTGTATATTCAATTTGATGTTAAAGCAGCAATACTACATTCCCCCTTTTCTCCTTATTTGTATATGTAAAGCTTATATGTAAAGTGTGACAATGTATAACTCTACATTATTACCTAAGTTGGCAATTGTTTGGTGCTCCTGTTTTAAATCTGTCAAAATCCTGATTGTGTGCCTAACAAAATGGCCGCCTTCTAATTTTGTGTTGTCGTCTGTGAAATGGCGCAGCTGCAATGTATATTACTAAGTGTAACACATTAGAGTAACACATTAGAGTAATAGAAAGTATGCTGTTTGGAATTAGGCAACATACCTGTTTGTGATACTTAGATCAAAAAAGGTGTGTGAGAGCCTGTTTCAAAAGAGGAAGTGGATAGGACTTTCTAAAGGCTAGAAACCAAAGATCAACATCATTAAAAATTGCATTAGGAGTTGAAAAAAATGCAGACAGTATTATCTAATACTATAGAACTGATTTATTTAAAAAAAAAAAAACATTCAGGATTTTTCACATTTTGCTGCTTTAATTGCATCTTGGTGCTGTAGCATGAACTATGGGGGATATGTATCAAATGTAGCAAACTTGAACATTTCTCCAAAAACAGGTGCAAATTGCATCGTATCAACTCTGCAATAATGTATCAAGGGGATTTGATCAAAATTGCTCTAGTTGCAGCATAAACATTTTGGGCAGAGGTCATAGGTCACAGGAGGAAATCATCAAAGCAATATTATAAAAATATGTATCAAACGTTGGATTTAAAACTGGTGCAGTTTTCCTCTTTCTCAAATAAATCACCCACGTTTAGGTGCTCTGCTCCTAAGAGATCTGTACTAATAACTTAATAAGCAAGATTAACAAACTTCATACATATGGTACAGTACGTCTCTGATGCAAATATGATTTTTTTTATTGGAATCGCCTTCATGGATACAATGCAAATAACGTCATTACTAATAAATCTTTACAAATAAATAACTGACATCTTTACAGTGTCTTTTTGTAGGAATCAAGAAAAACCATCATATACAGTAGTAATTATGAAATTATTAGGAAAGGGGGCTAGAATACTGATTGTGAGTGAATAAATGCCTGTTCTTCCATTTTTCTTTAAACCATTATGTATAGCGGTAGTTTTGTAGGGACAAAAATAGGCTTAACCCCTAAGCACAAAAACATGTACAGTATTTATATCTAAATTTACCATAAATGTGGTTTTAAATAAGGTTATGTGGCAGGGAAAGTACGAATCCACTCCAATTTTTTAAAATGTTCATAATAACCAAAATAATTTCTTGTTGATCTCTAATATCTAGGAGCTAGATAAAGGACCGCGAGGTCCGAAACGTCGCTTACCTTTTATCCTGTATTGAATAGTGGTGTACCAAGTACCCGGTGTTACCCGGCGGCTTTACAGCTACCCAGACATTACCCGGACCCGGCAACAGAGAAGTGGGCCCGGCGTCGGGTAGTACCCAGCCTCGGGTAATGTCAGGGTAGCTGAAAAAAATCATCACTTACCTCATCAGCAGACATCCTGTGGCGGTGGCAGCATCCGAACTGTCTTCAGCCGGCGTGGAAGCAGCACAGATCTATTCCACAGCGGCAGGTAAGCAGTCAGTGTGAGACTTCTGCCGGGGAACCACGTGACCGGAGCAGGAGCGTGTTCTTGGACAGACGTCTGTCCAATAGAAACGATCCTATTCTGGTCACGTGGTTCCCCGGCAGAAGTCTCACACTGACTGCTTACCTGCCGCTGTGGAATAGATCCGTGCTGCTTCCACGCCGGCTGAAGACAGTTCGGGTGCTGCCACCGCCACAGGATGTCTTCCTCCACCCAGCAGGTAAGTGCCAACCGGGTAACGGGTACCCGGCCGGATATAACGTTAGATTTTGGCCGGGTACACGTTACCCGTTTTTTTTTTTTTAAACTGTACCCGGTACAACACTAGTATTGACCTCTTATGCTTGCTTGATGCATTAAACCTGATTTATATTCTACAGAGAGTGCTACAGTATTTTTTTTTTTTAATATATACATACACACAGTTGTGTGAAAAAGAAAGTACACCCTCTTTGAATTCCATGGTTTTACATATCAGGACATAATAACAAATCTGTTCCTTAGCAGGTCTAAAAATTAGGTCAATACAACCTCAGATGAACAACAACACATGACATATTACACCGTGTCATGATTTATTTAACATAAATAAAGCCAAAATGAAGAAGCTATGTGTGAAAAACGAAGTACACCTTATGATTCAATAGCTTGTAGAACCATAGAGAAGCATATGCACCAAGGGGAATGATGCATCACTAGAGAAGAAAAGAAGCATTTACTTCTTGTGGCTTTTCATTTCACCAACGCGTTTCACAGCAAAAACTTGGGATCTCTTTCAGGGCCCGAAGTTACAGGACAGAAAGATTGGTAATATGAAAAGCTAGAAGCCGTTCCCTGTACAAAATGTGCAGTGCAAAAAACATGGAATAGTACTTTTTAACTTCACTCAGGGAATGGTCCATTTTCAAACCCATTCCAGGGAAAAGAGGGAAACACTTTGTACCACATACGGTATACAAAATAGATCATCATGTAAACTATTTGTATTAGTAATTCAATACATACAGTGGTGTGAAAAAGAAAGTACACCCTCATGAATTCTATGGTTTTACATATCAGGACATAATAACAATCTGTTCCTTAGCAGGTCTTAAAATTAGGTAAATACAACCTCAGATGAACAACAACACATGACATATTACACTGTGTCATGATTTATTTAACAAAAATAAAGCCAAAATGGAGAAGCCATGTGTGAAAAACGAAGTACACCTTATGATTCAATAGCTTGTAGCAGCAATAACTTGAAGTAATCGTTTTCTGTCTGACTTTATCAGTCTCTCACATCGTTGTGGAGGAATTTTGGCCCACTCTTCTTTACAAGAGTTGAGGTTTGTGGACATTTGTTTATGCGCAGCTCTCTTAAGGTCCAACCACAGCATTTCAATCGGATTGAGGTCTGGACTTTGACTGGGCCATTGCAACACTTTGATTCTTTTCTTTTTCATCCATTCTGTTGTAGTTTTGCTGGTGTGCTTGGGATCATTGTCCTGTTGCATGATCCAATTTCGGCCAAGCTTTAGCTTTCGGACAGATGGCCTCACATTTGACTCTAGAATACTTTGGTATACAGAGGAGTTCATGGACGACTCAATAGCTGCAAGGTTCCCAGGTCCTGTGGCTGCAAAACAAGCCCAAATCATCACCCCTCCACCACTGCGCTTGACAGTTGGTGTTTGTGCGGATATGCCGTGTTTGGTTTTCGCCAAACGTGGCGCTGTGCATTATGGCCAAACATCTCCACTTTGGTCTCGTCTGTCCAAAGGACATTGTTCCAGAAGTCTTGTGGTTTGTTCAGATGCAACTTTGCAAACCTAAGCCGTGCTGCCATGTTCTTTTTAGAGAGAAGAGGCTTTCTCCTGGCAACCCTTCCAAACAAACCATACTTGTTCAATCTTTTTCTAATTGTACTGTCATGAACTTTAACATTTAACATGCTAACTGAGGCCTGTAGAGTCTTGTTTTTTGTGCAATTTCTCTGAGCATTGCACGGTCTGACCTTGGGTTGAATTTGCTGGGACGTCCACTCCTGGGAAGATTGGCAACTGTCTTGAATGTTTTCCACTTTTGAATAATCTTTTTCACTGTAGAATGATGGACTTTAAATTGTTTGGAAATGGCCTTATAACCCTTCCCAGATTGATGGGCAGCAACAATTGCTTCTCTAAGATCATTGCTCATGTCTTTCCTCCTTGGCATTGTGTTAACACACACCTGAATGCTCCAGACCAGCAAACTATTAAAACATTGGCTTTTATAGAGGTGGTCACACTTGCTGATGATCAATTAATCTAGGGCATTTGATTATCATCACCTGTCTGCTACTTAGCATCTTAATTCCTATGGAAGCAGTAAGGTTGTACTTAGTTTTTCACACATAGCTTCTCCATTTTGGCTTTATTTTTGTTAAATAAATCATGACACGGTGTAATATGTGTTCATCTGAGGTTGTATTTACCTAATTTTTAGACCTGCTAAGGAGCAGATGATTGTTATTATGTCCTGATATGTAAAACCATGGTATTCAAAGAGGGTGTGTGCAGTGAGAGTGTGTGCAGTGAGAGTGTGTGCAGTGAGAGTGTGAGCAGTGAGAGTGTGTGCAGTGAGTGTGTGCAGTGAGTGTAGTGAGCAGTGTGTGCAGTGTGCAGTGTGTGCAGTAAGCAGTGAGAGTGTGTGCAGTGAGAGTGTGTGCAGTGTGTGCAGTGAGCAGTGTGTGCAGTGGGCAGTGTGTGCAGTGTGCAAAAAAAAAAAACGCGTTATAACGGGGTTTACCTGTATATCCTGGCTATAGACTGGAGAGATATAGATAATAATGATCTATAGCTTAACATTTTATTTATTCCCTAATAGACTTTTGTATCTCTACTGACAAACAGATACTGGTTAATTTCGCCAGTGCCAATTAAAGTCAGTGCAAATAGATGAAAGTTGAGCTGACATAACAGAGTTCAAGAGTTGCTAGTATTGTACAAGCAGTTGTAAAAAAATATATATATATTTTAAAATGATCTACAGTTCTTACTGCATAATAGAAAATGTTTCTTTTGATGTGCTTCTTGAATATGCCATCTTCTTAATCAGTAATGAGATATTGGAAGCCAAAAGAAGGTGTGAGCTGTCTCGGTCAGTAAGACCCAGCAGGCCACTATGTGTAATATACAGTAGCAATTATGAATGAACAAAAAGGCATCAAACCCCAGTGGGCAATTTGCAGCTTTCAAGAGGTGAACCTATGGTCTTTGATTTTGTTTAAAATATTGTATCAAGTTTTAATACAGTTTCCTTTGTACAAATATCATCCGTTTTCTGTTATCTAAAATGTCTATTTAGCTGGCAGCTGGCTCTATAGCTTCCTCCTTCTCCCTTAATCGGCAATGATTTTCTACAAGATAATTAGGACTTCGACAGCATGGGTAAAAGTTAGGATTAGAGTTAAATGAAGGGTTAATATTGTATTTCCTCTGCTGCCAGTTCAACAAGTCCATTATTTATCTAGCTGCTAGTTAAAAAGGCTAAACAAGTGCAATTTATTTAAAGGTCCCCTCATCACATGAGTGACACACCGGGAGCTTTTAAAAGTGGCCATTACGTGATCCATGTTAGCCGAGCAGCTACCGGCACCTACTTCAGAGGTAAGTATCTCTGGATGCAAAGGTCCCCGAAGCGGAAATTAACGGGATTCGGCTCCAGAGAACTCCTGCTTCAATTCCCTTTTGGTTGGGAAGAGGGTGCTTTTCAATAAGCACCTGACATAAACCTGTTACATTATAGCCATTCACTGTACCGGAAGGAGTTTTATGGAACTGCACTGCTTAACAAAGTGGGACACAATGCCAGCACTTAAGGAAGGAACTAAATGAATTGAAACACTAGGAAGGTCATTTTAAAATCTTTTTTTATTTTTTATTTAATTTTTAACAAACAGTAATTGTAAGTGGTAACATCAATTTCATGTATCTACTTTGATGTTCTGTGAATAAGCTGCAGGAAGAGAAAAAGCTGGGCAATCCTTTGAGCCAAAGTTTTGAAATGGCAAGATAAAGGATCCCATGGTGCTTAAAAGTTGTGTAACAAATTTATACATGTCCTCGACTAATTTAAAAGCAGTGCTGCGTTATCATATAGTATGCAAGAGAAGAGGACTCATCTCACTTTAGTAATTATCACTATATTGGTGGACTTCTTTTTGAAACTTAAATTAACTATCTTGTATATATTCTTGGAGCACAATACTGCTATGTCATGAATATTCTGAAATAGAATGGTAAATATGATTACAACGGTGTCCTAAATTCTAATAATCAATATTCAATATCAAATACTGTTCAGCTAGTGTGTTACATAGTCGAAAAGTGTAACCCTGGAAAAACAGACCATTTGGTTATGAGTAAGCTGGTCAACAACTGAAATACTGCGGAGGTCACTATTTCTGCCAACATGTGTGATAGTTACAAAACAATATGTACTTACGGGTAGTCCTGAAATGTCAGAGTATTTCTTTGCTGGTTTGCATGAAGGAGGCGCATCAATATTGAAATCTGTAATATGATTTAAAAATCGACATGCAGGTTAGGTTTTTGTTGCTGAAAGCAGCTTATACAGTATGTAGTTTTGCAGACTGTCAAAATGATATGTTCTCCCAAAATAACTCCATTAGATAAAAGGTTTAAAATAAGTATTATAAAATTGCAAACCAAGCTTTTTTTTTTTTTCTTTTTAACCATATCAGCAAAAAAATGACATTCCAGGTTTGTACTTGTACTATATGTTTAATATAAGATAAGTTGAGAAAGCAGTAATTCCTTTTATACGCTTGGAAGAAAATGATGGCATAAATGTAATCTTAACACCACTCATTAAAATATAAACATACATATACATATTTAAACAAAACGTGCGCAAGGGTCCAAATGAATAAAAAAATATGACAATTTATTAAAACAATTAATAAACACCCCTAGCAGAATAATCTATATAGGATAAACGTATAACATAAAACACATTATTAAATAGTGCTTACAAACATGAAAATGAAACCACCACAAACAGCTGATAAGTAAAGGAGGATATCCTTGCTTGTAGTTTGCAACACAATATGGTTGGGGGACTAGCTCTGTATAAGGTAGACAGATAGGAGATAACTCTGACAATAGATCACATATAAAGTCCAAAGGAGTATACACATTGGTATTTTAAAGTTCTGGTGAAGCTGGGTAAATGCACAGTGCTCAATGTATATCTCACCCTTAACCACTTTTCCTTGATGATATTAGGATGTCCGTCGGCTGTGTCTCTCACCACAGGGAGACCGCAATTGTGCCGATCAGATACAACTCCTAGAAAATTGCTGCAAGTGGTACTGCCCCGATGGAGCGGGGGAAGGGTGGAAGGAGGGGGCAGGGGGGGAGGGGAAGGAAAGATCACGCAGCCAAACCCCAGTCCACCGGTGTACTTTAACTACACCAGGACTCCACACAGCCTTAGGTGATACAGATGATTCCACGAGCACTAACCTCCCAGCTTCAGCTCAGCACTCCATGTTACAAGCTGTGCAATAATGTAACTATAACACTTCTTGTGATCTGATGGGTGATTAGAATGACAACTACCCTAAGCTTTTGGTCACCACACCCCTGATGAAGGCAGCACCTGGTCTGACGAAAGCTTAGGGTAGTTGTCACTCTAATCACCCATCAGCTGTGTGAGGATAGCTTGCCTACCTGCTGTGGGATGGGAGACTAAGACAGAGATCACAAGAAGTGTTAAAGTTGCATTATTGCACAGCTTGTAACATGGAGTGCTGAGCTGAAGCTGGGAGGTTAGTGCTCGTGGAATCATCTGTATCACCTAAGGCTGTGTGGAGTCCTGGTGTAGTTAAAGTACACTGGTGGACTGGGGTTTGGCTGCGTGATCTTTCTCCCCCCCCCTCCTCCACCTTCCACTGCGCCACCGGGGGCTCTCATGACACCACTTGCAGCAATTTTCTAGGAGTTGTATCTGATCGGCACAATTGCGGTCTCCCTGTGGTGAGAGACACAGCCGACGGACATCCTAATATCATCAAGGAAAAAGTGGTTAAGGGTGAGATATACATTGAGCACTGTGCATTTACCCAGCTTCACCGGAATTTGAAAATACCAATGTGTATACTCCTTTGGACTTTATATGTGATCTATTGTCAGTTATCTTCTATCTGTCCTCCTTATACAGAGCTAGTCCCCCAACCATATTGTTTGGCAAACACAAGCAAGGATATCCTCCTTTACTTATCAGCTGTATATGGTGATTTCATTTTCATGTTTGTAAGCAATATTTAGTAATATGTGTTTTATGTTATATGTTTATCCTATATAGATTATTCTGCTAGGGGTGTTTATAATCTTTTTAGGATAAACATATAACATAAAACACATACTAAATAGATATATATATATAATCAACAATGAATAGACTATACCATTCTGTAGCTAACGAAATGCTTTATTTGTTCGAGCTTTCGAGATACACTGATCTCTTCTTCCGGCTGTGTTACAATGAATAAAGCAAGAAAGGTTTAACTTACAAACAGTACATCTTGGAATGTTATCTGTGACTGAAACGTATCCCTCCCCACTGTGCAGCATCCGATTTATGACTTGAGGTGTTAAATGGCCTCTGAATGTTAGTGATGTAAGTGTGTGTACTGTGTGTGTACTGTATGTGTGTGTATGTGTATGTGTATGTGTGTGTGTGTGTATGTGTATGTGAATATACATTTATAAAGCGCCCATAGTGTATACACCGCTTTACAAAATGTGTGTGTGGAGTGGGAGTGTATACCAATGGTGTGGGTAGGTGTGGAAATGTAAGAAGGTGTTGCATTACTACAAGTGTATGTAGATACTATGTGGTCCCTATTGGCATATCGGGATGGAATTACATTGAGTATTTGTATTTGTAAGAGACAAGAATATATATTCATATAAATTGCAGTATGTATAGACACGACCTTTAGCACTCATGGGAAGAGAGTTCTCGTGTCAGTAGTGACTCATGAAGCTGCGGTCTCTGTTAGGCCACCGCTAAGTGTCCCTAACAGTTGCATACATCTGTATTCATGCAACCGTCTCTCTTTCAGTGTTCTAAGATTACCTTTGAGTATGGCCACCTTCAGATCGTTCATTTTATGGCCAGAGTCGGAGAAATGTTCGCCGACAGGACTGTCTCTTGTTCTGTGTGTGATGCTGTGGCGATGCAGATTCATTCTCTTGTTTAGCCCCTGTCCTGTCTCACCTATGTAGTAGCTGCCCACTGTGAATTTCATGCGCATGATGAGGTACACAACATTGCATGAGAAACAGGTGAACCTTCCCATAATTTTGTACTCCAGATTCCTGTATAGTATTTGTATTGGAATGCAGCATGTGCGTGTGGGAATTTATCCAGGGTCTGGGGTTAGAAGTGCGAGGACGGCAGAGAGAAAGCGGGGCATGTAGATCAAGAGTGAAGGATAAGGCAGACTTGTAGTTCCTGACCAGGTTGTCAGGGTCTGGAGCAGAACTGAGAGAGGAGAGGGAGGAGCGTAAAGTGGAATCAAAGGCTGGTAGGTTAATAGAGCGCAAGTTTCTGCAGAAATGAGGGGTAGGTGGAGGTGGAGAAGGGGAGAAGCGAGAGAGAGAAAATGAGATGAGGTGACGGTCAGACAGGGGAAAGGGGGAAATGGAGAAATCAGAGAGAAAAGTTTTTTTGTGAAAACCAGGTCTAGGTAGTGGCCATTCTTGTGGGTGCTGGCTGCAGTCCACTGTTGAAGGCCAAAAGAAGAGGTTAGAGAGAGAAAGCGGGAAGCCCAAGGGAGAGAAGGGTCATCAATGTGGCAGTTGAAGTCCCCATGGAGAAAAACAGGGGACTCTGAGGAGATAAAGAAAGAGAGCCAGGATTCAAAGTGAGAGAGAAAGGCAGGAGGGGATGAGCAGAGGTAGGTGGGCGATAGATGACCGCCAAATGGACAGGGAGAGGAGAGAAGATCTGGACAGTGTGAGCTTCAAAGGAGGGAAAAGCAAGAGAGGGGGGAATAGGAAGGGTACAGTAACGGCAGAGAGAGGAGAGAAGGAGCCCCATGCCTCCACCCCTGTCATCAGGGCGCGGAGTGTGGGAGAAAGAAAGGCCACCATAAGAGAGGGCAGCTTCCAGAGTAGAGTCAGACTGAGTGAGCCAGGTCTCAGTTATAGCAAATAGGAGCAGAGAGTGAGAGAAAAAGAAGTCATGCACAGAGAGGAACTTGTTAGAGAGGGAGCGAGCATTCCAAAGGGCACAGGAGAAAGGTAGAGAGGAGGGAGGGTGGCAGGGGATGGGTATGAGGTTGGAGGGGTTGACACCAGAAGGAGTAGAAGTTGCATGCGGCAGGAGAAGCATGGATAGAAATAGAATGTGTGAGGATGTTTTGTAGGGGTGTGTTTTAGTGCAGGGGGTATAGCTGTGCAGTGTCAGAGGGCGCAGGTAAGAAAGGAGTTCATGTGAAGTGAGATGTGGCGAAAAGAGGAGAGATGGAGATATATGAATACAGTTGGAGACATGGGGCTGGTAGAAAGAAGTGTATAATTTGAAAAGAAGTGAGGTCATAGCAAATATAAATAGTAAAGGTGGCATCATAGCAATAGTAAACTGCTGAGATGTGCAGTCTGAAGTAGATAATACCCTCCTTTCCAGCGTAGATCATTAAGCATTCAGTTTGTTTAGCAGGTCGGTGGTTTCTGACAAGTGGTTTGTGTTTCTGACAAGTGGTTTGAGAATGCCTTCCACCCAGCCAGAAATATTCTCAGTCAGTGTGCCACATCCAGAGATAATAGGGCGCCCAGGGTTACCCTCTTTGTGAGTTTTAGGGAGCATGTATAATGTGCCAGGTTTTGGATTAGCTGTTATCAGGTCCAGAATTTGTTCTCTTGTGTGGATCGGGAGTGTTTTAATGATCCTGTTGAGTTCTCTCGTGAATTTTTTAGTTGGATCCTCCTGCAGTTTGGTGTAATACTTTGCATCACAGAGTTGTCTGTGTGCTTCCCGCAGGTAGTCTGTGGTGTTCATTATGACCACTGCGCCTCCCTTGTCCGTAGGTTTGATTGTTATGTTGTGGTTGGCCTTTAGCGATTCTATGGCTCTCCTCTCGATCAGTGTTAAATTATACGTTTCTTTCCTTACTTTCTCCAGGATGGTGGATTTGGCGCTGTGTCTAAAGCTTTCGATGTACCGGTCCAGTTTGGGGTTGCGCCCAGTTTGTGGGATCCTTCTGCAGTGTTGGCACAAACTTGGTCGTGTGTCATGGAAGAACTCCTTAAGACGCAGTCTTCTGAAGAACTCATCCAGGTCACTGCACAGTTCAATCTTGTCCATGGGCTTGCTAGGGCAAAATTTGAGACACTTTGATAATACTGAGGACCCTGCTTGATTTGGTATATAGTCTGAGATGTTAACAGTGCAGTCCTGTTGTTGGTGACTGTCAATGTTTGTATTATTTGTGGTTGTGCTGGCTGACTTCCTTTTTGTACAGCGCTGTATACACTGTGGCCACTTTATAAATGTATATTTGCATACATACACACACACACACACACACACACACACACACACACACACACGCACACTTTTACATAACTAACATTCAAGGACCATTTAACTCCTCATGTCATAAATCGCATACAGGACAGGGGGAGGGATAGGTTTCAGTCACAGATACATTCCAGGATGCACTGTTTGTAAGTTAAACCTTTCTTGCTTTATCCATTGTAACACCGGCGGAAAAAGAGATCAGTGTATCTCGAAAGCTCGCACAAATAAAATCATTTCGTTAGCCACAGAACGGTATCGTCTATTCATTTTTGAATATTATGCTCGTCTAACACGGTACAGATACCTATGTATGTATATATCTATCTCTATTATATCTATCATATCTATATATATATATAGGCTATACGGTAGTACGATAGTGTAAGCAGATATCAGAAGGCAGCACTCAGTGGATAGTCAAAAAAAGGTGTTTAATGTGAATATAGTATATATATACATATACATCTGTATCTATATAAATATATACACACACACACACACACACACACACACACACACACACACACACACACACACACACACACACACACACACACAACACACACACACACACACCACACATACACACAAACACACACACACACACACACATATATATATACTGTATATATAAATAATTTCAATGTTTAATATATATTCCAAGCACTTCAAGGGGCCAATGTATATGACCCGTAGCAGCTTTCAGCATTTTTATAGTTATCTGTTCTGTCTCTGTGTAAAATGTAAGAGAGATTTATGCCTCCTCAATTTTGTTGGCTTTTTTTGCCGTTGAAAAAGAGGAACAAAAGATGATGTGATGCACTAATTAATAGATCCACGGCCCTAATTCCTCCTATTGATATTCCTCAAATCTTTGACAAACTAAAGCACAGCTAAATATTTTCAAAGTGCCTTTATATATTGATGCTGATGTGATGAAAATACCACTCCTAGCACCAATTTAAAGGTAAAATTACATATTTTGTGTTGAACCCATTCAGGTATAGCCCTCACATTTGTGTTAGTAATGTTTTAATGATGTTATTGTTATTAGAATTAATCAGATTGATTTTTCAAACATTCAGTCATCACCAGCACAACTGTGGGCTTCTGCTTAGTTCAATTCAACAGATATCTGTTGGTGTTTTGTGGCTGTAAAATGCCCTAAATTGGAAATAAGATGTTCGAACGAGGGAAAAATTGCAGTTGCATTAAGTACTGAAAAATCAATCATCTTGTGCATATTAGGGATCGTATAATTTTTAATTAAAAAAAAATAAATAGCAATTTTGGATGTCTCTAGAATATACTGAATATGAAAACATTATTTTTAAATAATCTCGTATCGCAATCAAGTTTGCTAAACGTGACCACACAATTGTGGTACTGTAGCTGTGACTCAAAATCTGGAAAGTGTAATTGTGAAACTCATATTTATATATATATGTTTTAGTACAGATAGCGTCAGCGTTTTTTTTTTTATCCAAAGTTAAAAAAAAAATCTTACATATATGTTTTTTATTCTTTAACCTTATTTTAACCTTATTTCAGATCCAAAACATACAGAAATAGAATAATTGCTTCTTGTTCTACAGATTTATAATCCCTGCACCAAAAAGAGAAAATGTCCCAGATAAGAACATCAACAGGAAGCAGATTTTCAAACGAATAACAAGTTGCCACAAAAACCAGTTTTTCCAAATGATACACTGTGTTATGATGGAATTAACCACTTTCCAGAACACACTGAGACACACCAAATCCCCCTATCTGTAGTGTTTCTGAAGGCTCGGGACGAACATGTACACCAGCGGTGCGCAAACTGTGGGGCGCGACCCCCAGGGGGGGCGCGACACTGCCGACGGGGGGCGCGGGGTTTACAGAGGCCCCGTGCGCTTCCCGACGGCACTTAAATTAAGTGCCGGGGGAGCTGCAGGGCCTCTGTAAACCTAACTTACCGTGGCTCCGGCGGCTTCCTCCCTGCGGCGCCATGGCAACGCGGCGTCAAAATGACGCTGCGAGGTCATGTGACGTCACGTTGCTATGGCAACGTGACGTCATTACGCCGGAGCGCGGGTAAGTTGGGGTTGGGGGGGGCGCGGGAGCGAGGGGACAGCCGTCAGGGGGGCGCAGGGAAAAAAGTTTGCGCCCCCCTGCTGTACACTACTGTTTTTGAAAAGTTCCTAAAAATGCTCCACCTTGTTTTTCCAAAGACAGAAATTGTTTCAAAAAGTTTCACCTGAAGTAATGATGTCATGTAATAAAGCAGTTTATTTTGGAAATGTGATTTTACCCGTTGAGTCACAACTAACACAATTGTGGGTGTAATTTTATTTTCTATCATTATTTAAAAAATTTAATCAACTGGCTAAAAAGCTTATTTAGGTGCCCTCTGATGTAATATAAACCCCAATTTATTTATTTGTTAGCATTAAAAAAAAAACGTCATGACTGAATGGGTTAATACATAAATCCCTAAATAGTACTTAGAGTATTGTAATGTAAATGTTGTTGACAAAAACAAAATGAATTCTGCGCTTACACTGCAGACATAGCAATAATATGAATTCAACGTTGATTACATATGAGTTTGAGTTAATATCATTGCCTGGAGTGTAAAGTCTCTTGGCAGCAAAACGGGAGCCTAGAATCTGCTCCAGATCTATCCAAGGAAAAGCCAACTGCTGTCAATAGGATTTTGTTCTGTGACATGCCTGGAGTAGTTTATTTACACCTGGGTTGCCCCAGTTTTGCAGCAAGAAGACGATTTTGTCTCTAACATTATGCGTTCTTGTTCAAACTCTTGATCACCCCGGGCTTTCTAGTAAACAGCACTTGAGGAGCAACACTCCTAGGAAAGAGGAAGAAAAACAGAATGGAGATACTAGGGGAGGGAGAAAGGTGGAGTGAGAAAAGTATTTACACAGGTCCTAAACGTTCCCATGCAAAGGTTGCATTTTCTCGTAAAAATAACAAAGGCTGATTTTTTTTTCTATCATTGGGTATCTAGGAGTATCCAGGTGTTGCTCATCTGAGAGACAGGTCAGAGCACATCATTGAAATACAGGATCCAAACAGAAAAGTAGGCAAAGTAAATACACTCGCAGTACACTTGCAGACGAAGCCTGTGAGACTGTGAAATCTCCATACACTGCAATTACATTCTATGAAGAAATCTCATGTTGCTCCCTTTTAGGCTATGGCGCGCGTGCTGGGGTCGGAGCGGCTGGCGGCGTGTGCACCTTGGCAAGCGGCAGGTGAAAGCGGGAAAACAAAAATCATTGCTGCCCCCCAGAAATAATTAAAGCTGGTAACAGCACCCCCAAACAACAGGTTAATAGGTCAGATACCTCTGCTAGCATATGTATACCACACAAAAAAAATCATCATTAGGGCATGGCGACAGTCTCATTTTTGTTTCTACAAACAGAACGATACGGTGGATGCCGGCAGCATATAGATATATTTACCTTACATAGTGTTATGAATTTATTTTCAGGGGTAGACAGAAGTCCTCCCTTTTAAACAGTGTTCGTTAGCTGACTTGTTCTAACCCAATCTAATTTAAAAACCTTGTCCTGTTCAGGTGTCTGGGGAGAGGTGAATACCCTTATTAAAATATTTACAAATTGCTGCATCACCAACCCCAAGAAAGGGCAAAAAATATATATAGTGGTTGGAGATCACAAGGAATTCACTGAACAGAAAACATACCCATCAACATTATTTAGGAGAAATTAACAGCCGTTAATACAGCAGCATTTTGCTATATATAACATTACTATAGTCGACATATTTTCTATATATGCCTAAAAAATTCTTATAGTACATTCAAGAGTGAGAAGACTGACATGATCTTACTACCAACTTAGACATGAGAGTAAAAACCACAGAAACCTTCTTTGCTACCAAGTTCTCTCATTTTCCCTTTATTCACTACACATTTCACTTTAAGTATTTTGTTATTCAGGGCCTCGAGATCTGCATAAAACACGCATATTTTGAAACCGTTTCCATGTAAGTAAAACACTTCTAGCTCAGTATATACAATTGCCAGGGATACCATTAGCAAACTAAGCTTGACAAATGCAAACCAGATTCCCGACTAATTGGCCTTCTTTTATTACTAATGACTTTTGTCTCAACATGAAAAACTCTCACAAAGAATGACAGGGGATAATGTCATGTGCTCGATTTAAGAAAGCATCGACATGTATCATATTTCACTTGTGTAAGACTTACAATAAACCAAGCATTCAGCACACCTATTAATTCATTACCATTGTGATGGGGTTATCTTCTCAATTCGTATCGCAACTCTTCCACACAGAAATGACACGTGGACACCCTTTTAAACCCATCGTTTTCCTCCATAAGTCAATCACTTAACTTAGTCAATAGCACCATTCATATGCCAGTCACGGTCCAACAATCCAAATAATTGAGATCTCAGACTTATTATGCCACTTCGTAGATTTCAATAGTATAACAACCTTATCAGTGTGAACAACATTTTATTTTCTTCTGTATATCAGGACACAGTTGTTCCACAAGGGCCGCTACACCTGTTCTAAATGAGTTACGTTTTTAAAGATTTAACTCTATGAGATTCCCTTTCCTTTCATGAAATTCAGTGTGCCACTGGGTATTTCAATTACAAATGTAACAGGTAAAACACATGAGGATGTTTGTGAAATAGGCCACCATCTGTGATACAGTAACAGAGAGCCCAGAGTCTTAGGGGAGGGAAGCCAAGGGAAACTTGCCCTGTTAGCCATGTAATGGTATAGGGGGTTAGGAAGGTTATTTAAGGGGGGTGGTTAGGAAATCCTACCTCTCTGTACCCTGGACAAGGAAGTTTGCACCCTCCCTGCCTTTGGTTAGGTGTCTTCTGAAGTGGTGTGGTTTGTAAGAAATCATGTTATTCTCACAGCTAGTGAGAGTATGGCCCATGGTGAGGGGGGAACTCGGTCAGTAATTGAGGTGTGTTGAACCTATGTTGGTAGGGGAGGCGATGTCTGGAGGCATGGCTGAAGCTGTTATTACGGGCCATGTGGCGTGGGCGGCTAGTGGCGATTATGGGTACGAGTCAAGGGTATACCTAAGGCTATGGCCCCAGGTCACTGCGTGCATACGCGCGCCGGAGCGGCTGGCGGCGCGCACAACAGTTTAAGCAGGGATAGGCGGTACTAGGGTTGCGATGGGACGCGCGTCAGAGAAGAGCAGGGGGAGCAAAAAGAAGATCTTTGATGGGGGCTTGCCGGGGGACGCAGCCATGATGTGACGTGGCTTGTTCACCATCATGGTGACATAGCCAGCGCTCGGCCTCCGCTCCAAAAGACAAAATTTTTGTCTTTTGGCAAAGGCGTTCATGCATCGGGCATTGTGCAGGCAGCTACTGGGGCTGACCCGATAAATAGATAGGGCCGTACCTTGTGTGCGCCATAAACACTGTCGCATGCAGCTGCGGGCAGCGGGGGACAAGGCCTTAGGCTCTAGTAATGGTGGCGAAGCAAGCTGGCTGGGTCCTTGGGTTCATCAATGTTATGTATTGATTATGTTATGTTAATAAAGCTGGGACCGGTATTTAGTCTCAAAAAGTTGTTATGATGTATTGGTTTGGGATAGGGGTAGGGACTGGATGGAGGGATGACAAAGTCAAGAATATCACAGAAAAAACGCACAATTTCATAGGCTCTTCAACAAGTTTCTCAATGCTAAAGATATTTGCAATATTTCCAGTGGTCGAAGTTGCTGGAAAAAAAAACCCCACTGGCCAGGTTCCTGATTTAAGGTCTTCAGGCTGTACTTTATAAACATTTACAGTAGGTAAGCGTTTGCTATAAAAAAAAAAGGAAAGGGTGAGGCTTCAAAGAAATAGGAATTCTACGTTTGTGAACTAGAAAAGTGTAATATTCTGGTTTTGAAAATACAAACGTGGTCGTACTCCATATCCCCTAGCACCATGACATTTTGACATCTGATTATATTGTATCAAAACTGCAATAGACTAGATATATGTAGCCAAGCTCCCTCAGGCTACTAATTCCCTGGCCCCTCTATCACTGTTAGTCCCAGTACAGAGTGGGCAGTGTTAGGAGCAAATCCTACAGGGCCTGGTTGAATTGTCATATGTGTGTTACTTAATAAAGTTCAAGAGCAGCCTGGTATTACAAGGGGGGCCTACGACTAATAAGAGGACGGATTACAAGCCACTCCCCTGGGAAGGAAGGGGTTTTCCTCTAGAGGTTAGAGTAAGGGTTTCTGGGTGTTAGTTCTGGGCTGCCCTCCATGCTATGAGGACACAGCAGTGAGCCTCTCCTGGCAAGGAGTAGGCTGAGGCCTTGCCCTGTTAGGGGGTGAGGTTTGCTGAGGAGAGGTATTCAAGGCCTCAAGCCTGGGTACTGCCTTCAGGGACTGTAACCTGTACTGCCATGCTGTGTTCAATAAACTCCAGTTATACCCTCTCTGGTGTGATGCTTGGAGTATGAACAACGTAAGAAGAGTGCCCCTAAGGTTCATCCTGGCTGTACCAGGATATTCTTGGGCTTGTGGCGCTGCCGCTGACTAACGAACCAAACCTGATAGCCTCTCCTAATGCCTCTCCATACCATCGCGGAGATCTCAGGTCTTCTGTTATACCTCACAGGTATGCACCAGCATCAGAATACATGGTAGCAACATGATCGCACTTAGGGTGGGGGAAAAGGTGCTACATATATAATTATAATAATTGTTTGTTCTTGTATAATACTGCTAGTTTTACATACAGTAGCACTTTACAGAGACATTTTGCAGACACGGTCTCTGCCCCGTAGAGCTTACAATCTATGTTTTTGGTGCCTGAGGCACAGGGGGATAAAGTGACTTGCCCAAGGTCACCAGGTTCCAATGCTTCAAACTCAGTGCCAAAGTCAGTGTCTACACACGGAGCCGCTCCTTCGCCTGATATATAGGACTATGCCTTCTACCACACACTTATGGATAGGCCTTGGAACTGACATTTGATTTTAACTACTAATACTGTACTTTTTTTTTGTTTAATTGTTTTTCATTTTTGTCCTGGTTTTGATTTATCAAACTGATTAGAGCAAGTTGGAAATGTGCTCAGCTTCTCAGACTATTATAGCTCACATACAAAGCAGGTCAACTCCTGTTTTAAAGAGTAAAAAAATATATTTGCTATGAAGTGACCTTCATATGCATGTCATTGAGTTGTTTGAGCAATGAAGCACAACACCAAAACAACTGCCCTGGGTTTGCCCCAGTTCTGCACTTGAGAGACTTTAATCCATAACCCCCAATTGGTTGAGAGCTGTGACGCAGGCTGCGCTTAAACGGGCTGAACCGAAAAAATACTAGAGATAAATATACACGCAATTACATAATTAGTGAAGATGACTGCAATCTAGACTATAACAAGAAACTAATAAAAACAAAAATTTAATTTGCGATTTCTACGTCGGTTGCTCTGTGAAGTTGCGAGCTTTGCAAATAATCCTGACGTGAAAGCAGAACGGCTGCTATGGAAACGAGACAGGTTTTTCAAAACATCGCACTGGTGCTACTGTCTTTCCTGTGCTCTTATTTAAGGGATGTGAGTCATGGTAGAACTGCACAGGAAATGTGTTTTATTTTAATGGGGAGTTTTATTTGATAATTTTTTATAATTTAAAATGAAATCCAAAAGCTGGCACAGCTTTGTAAACAAAGGGTGCTATATATAATGCATACAACACAATATGCTTTGTTATTAAGCTTAAGCAGGCAATTGAAACTTGAAACTCTTAAGCTAAATGGCAATGATGTCTCATAAGTGGCCATTTATCAGGGTCTCTCTAAACTGGGGCAAGCAAAACATTTCCATGGAAAACAATAGTATTTCCTACTTTAGGTAAATCTGTTGTATTAGGTTTTCGCTCAGGGCACTTTGGTAAACGACTCTTGAAGTCTCTCTTCAGCCTGCAAAATCTGGGTAACGATTTAGGATATTTTTTTTAAATCTCCCGTTAGCAAACCTGTGGAAAAACCATTGCGCAAAACAAAAACAGCACCAAATACAGTAATAATCAGAAAATGGAATCTCATTGAAAGCATTTGGAGAGTTTCCTTTGTATGATGCAATTCTTTTACACTAGTTTTAAAGACGGGAGAATTTAGTTAAAAAAACCCTCTATAAGAAAATATATACAGTATGTACTGTATGTATATATATACCATCACATTTTAAGTTATGGTGGGTGAAAAAGGCAACAAGAAACCTCCATCTCTTGCTGCAGTGGGAGCACTGTATGCTGGGGATAATGGTGAAAGGCAGGGTTGCAGACCTGTCTAAGACGTGTGAATTCCTCCGCAAAGTGATCGTGTATTTGCGGGATATAATAGATCATATATAATAAAAATTAAGGAGATAGTATAGTGACCTTGTTATATGATATGATATCATATGAGATATATTATATATATTATTATATCTAATATCATATATATTAGATATATATATAGATATAGATATATATATCTATACTAATATATATACACACACATTATATATAACATTTCAAGCAATTAAATGTGTCAGCCTTTCATAAATCTGATGACGTTTGTCTGATTAATGGTTTTCCTGGTTTTGACCTCTCTCGGTATGTGGATGACATTACTTTCAATTGACCAAGATACCCAGTGTGCTGTATATGCATGCCTTGGTTTAAATCCATCTATTTTTGGCTTCACAACCACACCAGGGGGGCAGTTTATTAAAGTCTTTCAGCTCCAAAACTAAGACAATACAGGAGCAAATAACTGCACCAGAATTACAAAAGACAATAATAATTATTATAAAAAATGAGCAGTCCTTTTGCACAGGTTTTGCCCCAGTTTTGACTTTGATAAATAAATTCCTAGGTTTTGAATCCAGCGCACTCGCACGCAATGAAGCCCAGAGAATCATTGTGCAGAGAGCGTTAGAACATGTTTTTCATGTTCCTATGGTGGTGTTTTCTATGGTGGATTTTTTGCAGAATGATATGCAGACCCTGGTGCTACAGTAGTTCAGAACATGATATACAGCAGTTAAAAGTAAAAAGATACAAAATCAGGGTGATAATGTATCAAGGCACACGTAATTATATGGTGTATCATGTAATAGTAAATGTATAAAGTATGGGTTTACAATAATGTTTATCCATACATACCTCAACAACATTAATATTTCATTTATATTGATTTACAATTTAAAAAAATAAAGGAAGGTGTAAGAGGCTGATATAATGGAGACCGATTTGGGTGCAATTATATCTTGGCTTTATTGAGCCTGTTCCTTTATCCAGGCAAAACATACAAAAACAACAAAATAACAAACCCCTATCCCTTTGTAAGGCCGCGCTTATAGTGCTGGCGACGATGACGTCGCCGTCGCCACCAGCGAAAGTTCTAAATGGATTTGAAGCGACTGTCGCCAGCGATGTCACCAAAGGGGACGGGCCGCGGTCTCTGATTGGTTTAGAGACAGTCACATGTGGCGACTGTCTCTAAAAAAATCAAATAGACCCGGCTTCCAAATTTTCAGACGCGACATCTCGCCGTCGCGCTTACTGTAAGCGCTAGCGACGGAGTCAATTTGATTTTGGCTTGGAGCGATGTCGCATCGCCATCGCAAGGCACTATAAGCGCAGCCTAAGGGCTAACTTACTTCCCCAGACCCTATCTGCAGGACTGGAGGGATATTCCCATTACCAGCCTATCACCCCAAAGTCTCTGGAAGTACCTTAAGCAGGTGGCCCTCCATGTCAGTCTCTGACAGGTTCCTGGGTCCTCTGTGTCCAGGAAATATAGGTCTCTGGGTGTCTGGATTTCAGCACAGCCTTTGTGCTCAGGACAGTGTTTGTGTGCAGACTTCTCTGCTCTCCTCCTGTCAGCCCAAATGTGAACTCAGGAATCTCTCCTGTTTCTCACATCAGGCTTTTTCTCTGAGTCCTAATCAGCCAGGTGGAGTCTGGTTGATTGCCTGTGTGGAATTAACCAGCACGCTGCTGGATTTAGAGGCAGCTTCTCTCAAACACTGATAAGTCCCTGTTACAGAAATACATCCTTCATTTCTTTTAATTGTACATTATTAAAAAATGAAATATCAATTTCAATTGTTCAGTTACAGTATGTATGGATATACATTTGTGTACACCCATACTTTATACAGTCATTATTATATATATATACCATGTTAGTTCACACAAACATATCACTCTAATCACAAAAAAAAAAAATATATTTTATGATGTTTTAGCAATTTATATGATCTATAATATACATCTTTGTATGACGTAACTTTTTATAATGAAAGGATTAAGTCCTACACTCATTACATTGCTTTTATTCTATTTGTAGAAATAACGCAAAGCTCCTCAGGGTTTACAAGTGATAAGGGCAGCTTTCAGCAGGCGTTAAATATCGTTGCATTATTAGCATAACGTTAACAGTATCGGAGATCTGAGGATCTCCATTGGTAGGTAAGGTGCACATTACAATATGATTGGTTGTTATTATGTTAATAAAACCCCAGACGATATCACACTAGTTCTGTTCATATCTTCCCTGTCCTTCTAACCCCCCCCCCCCCCTCCCGCACGCAAACATCTGTGGGAGCTTGGAGTATATCATCGCTGAGTGAGGGGACTCCTGCAGACGAGACCACGTGGGATCCGTGAGACGATCTAAGGAGCAGGGTCGTGTGGCACAGATTCTCTCAACTGTACATGGAGAGCCTATATCCTGTAAGTAGGATTTCAGGGTTCTAGATAGGGGACTATTGACAAAACATATCACGCAATTGGCGTGCCCTGCTGTGTTTTTTCTGTGATTTCAGGGACACCAGCACATCAAAATAGAAAAACACCCCTACCTGTCTATCAACTATCAAAACATCCATCTATCAGACATAGGAATCCTATACTAAAGACTGCCCAATTGGTTCACGGTATTTGGGTCTATTGGATTTTATTGCACAGCGCCTGGGACATTTAATTTGTATGTGTATTTGCTTTATACAGATTTGGAATAATCTGTTGATTTTTGACCCACAGGCTGCTTTAATGTTTGATTAATTTTTGATCAATTTAAAGTTAATCACTTTATTTTTGGTTATCACTGTTAGCACTTTATCACAATCATTTATTGTAGGTCAGCGCTTCATAGAGGGCTTATAATTGTTTGTTTGCCTGTTACAGAAATACATCCTTCATTTCTTTTAATTGTACATTATTAAAAAATGAAATATCAATTTCAATTGTTCAGTTACAGTATGTATGGATATACACTTGTGTACACCCATACTTTATACAGTCATTATTATATATATATATACCATATTAGTTCACACAAACATATCACTCTAATCACAAAAAAACAATAATATATTTTATGATGTTTTAGCAATTTATATGATCTATAATATACATCTTTGTATGACGTAACTTTTTATAATGAAAGGATTAAGTCCTACACTCATTACATTGCTTTATTCTATTTGTAGAAATAACGCAAAGCCTCCTCAGGTTGTCACGGAAGATGATAAGGGCAAGGCGTTAAATATCGTTGCATTATTAGCATAACGTTAACAGTATCGGTAAGGTGCACATTACAATATGATTTGCATATGAAGAAGCCTAAGGGCCGTTAAAATGTAACGTTCTCTTATTTTTAAGGAAAATAGCTGCACAACGTAGCTTTAGGCAGCTTTTGGGATATCTGTTACGGATACGAATATGTTAAAATGAGAAACCGTAACATAACCTTACAAAATTAGCGACCTTCTGAGGATCTACCCCTTAGGCCCAAACGCACTAAAGGGTGCTATGCTTTAGCACGCCCTAACTCCCATTCAAACGGGCCCTAGGGTGAGATTCACTAAGTGCCAATGCCGGGAGTAGTTTGAACCTGATCCTGCAGTAACTGCCATTCAAGTCAATCAGCAGTTGCCGCTGGATCAGGGTTCCATGCTCCACATCAGCACTTAATGAATCTCCGGGGTTGGCAATAAGAAGAGTTACAGTAGGTGAAGAGTTATTTGACACAGAATTGTAATGGGTTGTATCAGACTACAATTTGTCTTGACCTTTACACTACATCAAGAAAATCTGGTTATCACAGTACAGTACTGTACATGTAACACAGCAGCAGGTAAAC
The DNA here is from genome assembly GCA_036426205.1 of Ascaphus truei. Lineage (NCBI taxonomy): Eukaryota > Metazoa > Chordata > Amphibia > Anura > Ascaphidae > Ascaphus > Ascaphus truei. The sequence goes on from WSYH01000155.1 coordinate 32,163, forward strand.
AAAAACAAACTGACGTTCGTCACGGTGTACGCTTCCGGAGCTTCATGCATATGCCGGGATCCACTAACTCCCGATATGGGTTATCGCCAGGCCATCCTTCATTAACTGCCAATAAAGTGAATAGCAATTAAAGCAGCAATCTCTGCCTAGAAGCTGGTATGAGATAAACTCATATGTTTGCATCTTGCCCTCTGAGCACGTCCTGCTCTTTAAAAATAATAATGATAATAATAATAATAATAATGTTTTTCTTGTGTTAACAAACTATGGTTTTCTTAATCTCTCGCTTCTGAGGTTACCTTGGTAACCTTAACACTGCACTGGGCTCCATTTTAACCTCCCGGACACCTAATATGTAAACCGCGTGAACGAGGGGCAAGAACAGATCTCTTAAAGTAAAACAAAAATAAACGTTAAAAAAATAAAACAGCACAGACTACTGCTATAACTCAGAATCGTGGTGCTATAACCCATATCAGACGTTAGTGAATCTCTCTCATAGACACTTATTCACCGTGCTTTCAAGCCTCTTCCCTGTTCTGGGGAAGATTTAAGTCTCATTCGTCTGAATGAGACTGACCACTTCCAGCACAGGAAAACAGCTTCAAAGCATATTGGAAGAGACATGTTACTTAACTCTAAAAAAAGGCTTGTGGTTTGGTCGCATTAGTCATTGCCCACATGCAAATAGTAACTCCAGAAAATACTATTTCAGAATAGTAATATACGTGTATATATTCTGCTGATTGTAACAGCATCCATTTGCTACAAGCCTATTATATTTTAGCAGCAATGGAAATGTGAGCGCAATATTTTTTGGTTTATTTCAATATACTGTAGTATTGATTCATTTTATGAGGCAAACATAGGGATCTGAGCCTACATTTGAAACCACCTTTTTGCTATGATTATTTCATTGAAAAATAGAAAAAACATTTTTTTTGCATTTGCGAGCTAAATGTTATAGTGGCAAGTCTTTTAGCGTTACCTTTTCCTTCACTGACACGGTCAATGATAGCAAAACTAAAAACACCTTTATCTCTAAACAAGTGGTGGCCAACTCCAGTCCTCAAGGGACACCAACAGGCCAGGCATTAGAGATATCCCTGCTTCAGCACAGGTGGCTCAATCAGACATCAGTCATTCTGACTGAGCCACCTGTGCTGAAGCAAGGATATCCTTAAAACTTAACCTGCTGATGGCTCTTGAGGACTGGGGTTGGCCACCTCTGCTCTACAGACACTGGGAAACTGAGGAGTTACAGTGTGCGCTTATCTAATTAGTTAAAAAAAGAGGACAGGATAAACCTGTATTCATAAATGTGTGTGCATTTGCCAAACCGCAGAGTGTGTTTAATCAAGCCAATCATTCGATGCACAGGTAAAATCCCACAAATTACATAAACATTGTTGCTCTTCTTTGTGTGTTAATCTGTCATAGTACCTCTGTACCAGAGAAAATAATCTATTCGACAATAGGACGAGTTATGAAAAGACAGATGTCTATACAAATTCACCAGCATGCATTTGAAATAGAAAGTACCATTTTGTTTTGCCTTAAAGTCAGCGAATCTCCCTGTTAAAAAAAATAGATCATATTGGCCAACTCTTTCTATTTATCCCATTCAAGGTTACATTTACTCAGAAGTGCTATTCCACGAGGCATCTTCCGTGCTGGAAGACATCTTGGGCCATCATGGCAGTGTTACTAAGCAGTGTTACTCCATAACACAGGGCCAGATACCGTACAGCCCATTTATTTGAATGGTCCAAAAGGGGCCACATTTACTAGGACATGCTGGAAGGTGTCTTATGCATTAGTACTGCTTAGTAAATATGGGCCATGCACCACTTCACTTTGCATTTCCTTTTGGAACTGAAGGGTTAAAGTTCCAATATACACTGCTTGTTTTTCTTTTACATTTTTCTTTAAACCTTTTTGTGAATGGGGGGGAGGGGTTTCCTCTGGATCATGACCGCTGGGACATTAGTTCTAGGAGACCCCGATTAGAGACACTATTTCTCATGTTCTCCATTCTTGTACAGCATGGGAACAATATGGCTGCCTGCAACACCATTCATTTTGCACTAATAAATACCCCCTGTCCCCCTCAACTGTTAACGGGCATTTGAAGTATAGCCTGCTCCTCTGGCAGAGGAGGAATCGATACAGATTCCGAAAAACAGACACTACACACTCAGTGAAATCATAGAGAGAAAACTATATCGCTACATACAGGCATACCCCGCATTAACGTACGCAATGGGACCGGAGCATGTATGTAAAGTGAAAATGTACTTAAAGTGAAGCACTACCTTTTTCCCACTTATCGATGCATGTACTGTACTGCAGTCGTTATATACGTGCATAACTGATGTAAATAACGCATTTGTAACAGGCTCTATAGTCTCCCCGCTTGCGCACAGCTTCGGTACAGGTATGGAGCCGGTATTGCTGTTCAGGACGTGCTGACATGCGCATGCGCGAGCTGCCGTTTGCCTATTGGGCGATATGTCCTTGCTCGCGAGTGTACTTAAAGTGAGTGTTCTTAAAGCGGGGTATGCCTGTATACAGTACTGAATAGGACGTAGTCTAACTTTTGGTGCCTGGGACATACCGTAGGGACATGTGCATCAGGCGCCGGTGTCAACTCCCATTGACTTGAGTGGGAGTTAACGCCAGAATGGATGCGATAACCAGTGCCGGTGATTGATGTATGTGTCCCATAGAGAGATAAAGAGACTTTTACAACATGACAAAAATCTGACACCGGGGTGTGGGGGTTGGGGGGTGTGAGGGGGGTATCTATCTATGTTGCTATGGTATCTGTTGTCCTAAAAACTTGCCCTTTTAAATACTCCCAAGGCTTAAAATGATTTAAACAGTAAGTGCCCTATTCACTAAGTGGTGCGTTGCCCTAAGACATCTTACAACACATTCATCTGAATGGGTCATAAACATGGCTTAGTAAATATGGGCCTAAATAATTTCGGCATTAAGTACTACAAATGGATTCCAGTCTGCCAGAGAATATTTTAGTTTGAAGAACCTTTATATATTTTCACATGAAAATGTTTTTCCCAATCCCGTGCGTGTGTTGGATGTAATAATATTAACCAAATATTTAGTTTTAGTTGCATTTTTAAATTGCTTTTTCACTGAATCGTTTCATAACACTCCACATTTGTTTGTATAGTGTCTCATCTATTTGTTAAGTAAAAAAAGAAAGCATATAAACGTCTTAATTGTGCACAGTTTATGGTTGTTGGAGACCATGTGTATAAAATGACTACTGGGTTGGCATTTTGAACACTGCCTTTATCAAGGTACATCTAACCTATTTTATCCTTTAGGTAGGAGCATGTGATTTGTGGAGCAGCAATAGGAAGTGTAAGGCTGCGCTTATAGTGCCCGCGACGGTGACGCGACGTCGCTCCGAAACAAATACATTGACTAGGTCGCAAGTGCTTATAGTAAGCGTGACGGCGACGGAGTAACACAAAAATTATGAAGCCGGGTAAATGTGAGAGTCACCGCATGTGAAGTCTCTAAACCAATCAGATTGCGCTACCTGCCCCCTTCGTGACGTCACTGGCCTTGTCGCCAGCGATGTCGCTAAAAACCAAATTGCAACTTTTGCTAATGGCGACGGGTGACGTCATCGGTCGCGTCGCCGTCGCCAGTACTATAAGCGTGGCCTAAGGGAGCAGTCACCCGATGAATATATTGTAATCAAGCTTCCTTATACTGCAAGCTGATATCTTCAGGGACACAGCCGCGCTATTTACTAAACAGGAGACCTTTATTTAACACATATAACCTTCAGCAACACTTCTCCTGGTTTGGGCAGCTGCATCACCTAGCACCAGGGGCAAGCTGGCTAAGGGGGCAAGGGGGTAATTGGCCCCCGGGCCGGTCGGAATTTAATATTTTGGCCCAGGTCACTGGCAGGGAGGAGAAGGATCTCTGTGCAGCATCTCACCAACCTCTGCCATTAGGTGGCGCTATATAGCTCACTTTACAGCTCCCCCTCACCTAGGTTAACTCCTCTCCTCTACAGTGTGCTGGCAATGGGAAGGTAAGTGTGTTTGTATATACGCGTGCGTGCATATATGGTGGGTGTATAGAGGTATATATGGTGTGGATGTGTATAGATGTATATGTGTTTATATAGATGCGTGTGTGTATAATGTGTATATGTGTTTGTCTCTATGTATGTATGTATGTGTGTGTGTATGGTGTGTATGTGTGTGTATAGATGAATATATGATGTGTGTGTGTATAGGATGTATGTGTGTGTGTACAGGCAGTCTTCGCTTTTCCGACAGAATGCGTCCGGCAAACCCGCGTCGTATGCGGGACAGTCGGAAAGTGGGACCCATGTTAACGGCGGCGGTTTCCGTCAGATACGCGAAAACGGTGGCAGATAATGAGTTTTTGGACTGCATTATGCGCCGTCGGAAAAAGCATCAGACGGAAAGTGGAACGTCGTAAATCGAGGAATACCTGTATAGATGTACAGTATGTGTGTATAGGATGTAAATTGTATGTGTGTGTATAGTAAATGTATGTGTATACACACACACACACATAACATACTTTGCAGCACACACAGCCAGAATAGCTGGCATGGGTGCACCTGAAACTGAATTGGATAGCCAAAAAGTAGAAAAAAAATTCAGGCACTCTTGAGACTTGAAAAATAATGCAAAATAGTAATTTATTTAATCAACGTTTCAGCTTGCGAAAAGCTTATCTATAAACTGAAACGTTGTCCTGTCATAATCAACTTTGAACTAAACACAGCATATGAAAGTGTGGATAATAGTGAGCACTCCCCAATATTTTGACACAATACTGTATAAGGGAGACTCAATGGTTCTGGTGTGTGTCTGTGTATGATGTGTGTATCTGCTGTACGCATTTGCGTATGGTGTGTGTATCTGCTGTGCGCATCTGTGTATGGTGCATGTATCTGCTTTGCGCATCTGTGTATGGTGCATGTATCTGCTGTGCGCATCTGTGTATATGGTGTGTGGGCCACCTGGTTCTTGGGCCAGTGTGTTGGGATTGCCCCCTGGACTAAAATGTGCCAGCCAGCTTGGACAAGGCCGAATAATGACGCTGTGGAATCTGATATCTTGTTAAGCTGGGAGGGGGGGGGAGGGTGGGGGCAGGTCCGCAGTAGGAATCTCGCCCACCAACCTTCTCATGAACAGATTCTGCAGATTCACAAGACCAAGAAAGCCAAACTGCAGGACCTCTCCATCACCCTTCTGGCTGATTCCAAAGACTACTAGAATACCAGCCTTCTCTGTGGGCCTCCAGAGTTCGTAGCACGAGACATAACTATCACAATGTTGCCAAACCTTTATTTCTTAAACCATGTTTCCATAGTTTTAATCCATTATATCCCAAAAGACTCCAAGAGCTAACAATATCTAACCATAAACAATGCACTTTCAGGTTAATTACAATAATATTGTGAACTGTATCAACGTATGAGTCTGTCTCATTTCCTATATCATACACACTTCCTGATATATATCCCCGATATCTCCCTAACATCCATGTACTACTAAAATGAAGGGAAGCACTCCCCAAAAAATGAACAAAAACTACAATGTTTAAATGGTTTGAAATTTAGTATGTAATACAAGATTTAATTTAAAAAAAAATGTGAAATTCCAAACCTACAAAGATGGTGGTAGAAAATATTAGATTTATGCTTATCATTTTTTTTTTTACACTGAAACAAGTGTGCTGGAACCCAGCAATTGTCCTTCTGAATTCAGATGTGTTAGGGCATAATCTAAGCTTTTAGAGACTTATTAATTAAACTGTGGTAATTGCGTGTCATCGAAAATGTGCAAATACATCATTAAACAGTTTATACATTTCTAAATTGTGCGAAAATAGCATATGTTGTGATTTCGGTTCTGGCTGGGCAGATACATATTTTGTATGTAAATTAAGAAATTGTATATCACCATGACCAACTGTAATACCTTAATTCAGGGCTATACTTAAAAATTTGAGCGGAGCGCTGTGTGACTCGTGAATATGAAAAAGAAAATAGATATAATAGTGCAGATGGTACAACAATGATGGTCTGAATGTATGTACTCTCTGCAATAGTTGTACTCACAGATGACAATATCAAAGATAGGCGTATCAGAGACCCTTCTCTCTCTGATGGGAGCCCTTTAATGGATCCCCCCTCAGAGTGGTGTCTTGATACAGGAAGCTTGTAGTGTAGATAGTCAATTATTCTCCCAGAGGTATACTGCTGCGGCCAAGTTTATTCGAGCATTTGCCCGTTCTTGGCCGCAGCAGTAGCCTGGCGCGCGCCCGAGTGTGACGGGCGCGCGCCGAAGCAGCGGAAGAGCGCCCTCCGATCGGGGCGCTCTCCCTACCGCTGCCGGGTCCGCCGGGTCCCCCGGAACCCCCTGCCGCTGTCCCGCGATCGCGGGACACCAGGGCTCCCTCGGGGAGCCCCTGGACGCGCGTGCAGGGGGCGCACGCTCCCGAAGACGCGTGACCGCGCGTCTATGACGCGCGGCACGCCGAGGGGCGGCCACTAGCAAGCCGGGAAATCTCCCGGCTTGCGGTACCGACCACACTGCAATAAAGTGTGTCGGTACTGTATGGAAGTAAAAGAGAGAGCGCACAATGGAGTAGAATAGTCTAAATTGTATTAGCAGCAGTAGATAAATATATGTATAATACACTCACATTTTGAAAAACAATAATGTTCGAGGGAGAGGACAGCTGTGGTTGGAGAACGCCGGTTTCTCCAGGAGTGGCGGAGCCCTTCCGCATACGTCACGAATACCCTCGTCACGTCCTGTGTCGTCTTGGGTCAGGGCGGAAGAGGCTGCCTAGTGTGTCCGTCTCCTGATGGTTTGCCAGCACTTGTCTCCAATGATCTCCCCAGCTCAATCACCTCCCGCAGCGGATCGATTCTACGCGTTTCGCATTCAATAGGTCACTCAGTGAATTATTACAAATATAATGTCTAGTTATTTTGGCAATGGAGAGAAAGTAGCCATCTATGCTAAATTTAGCACATGCATTTTTAGTGGGAGTGAGAGGTACTCCACTGGTAACCTTCCCCTCCTCTGCATGTACTCTCTGTAGCCTATCCTTCAACCAATGTCTTATCTATTTTACCACCTTTATAGTCCAATCCCAAGCATTGCAGCTTGTTTATTAGTCTTCAATGTGGGACAGTGTCAAATCCCTTACTAATATCTCGATAAGCTACATTCATGGCTCCATCCTAATCTATTAATTAAGTCACCTACAGTAGTAAAATAAATCTAGATTAGATTGGTTTGATATGATATCCCCCCCAGTAAACCTGCTCGGGATCTTGTAGGCTGTTGGACTTTAGTCAACAATTCCATATTTGAGCAATTTCCCCATTAATTTCCTTACTACTGACATCAGGCTTACTGGCCTGTAGTTACCTACCTCTTCTCTACTTCCACTTTTGTGAAGTAGGCCCACGCTTGCTTTTCACCAGTCGTCTGGAACTACACCACAGTAGAACTTTGTCCTCTGTAAATGGACTAGTGTCCACCTCCTTTTCATTTATAGCCCTATTACCAACTATGTTCCCTTCAGCTGTGAAGACTGAGCAAAAATAATTATTACATTGGTCTGTTATATCTTTGTTGCCCTCAATATGACTATTCCCTTCTGTCTTTAAACTTACTATTCCTCCTTTTATTTTTGTCCTATCACTTATATACCTGAAAAAGGTTTTGTCCCCCTTCTTTACTGATTGAGCTATTTTCGCTTGTGCTTGGGTCTTTGTATATCTGATTATTTTCTTACCCTCCTTCTTCCTTTCCTGATATAGTTCTCTATCCTCCTTCCTCATTGTCTGCTTATACAGTATTTCCTCAATATCTGCTATCTCCTTTAAGAACCATATTGCCTTTCTTTTCCTTGCATTTTTACCAGCCGCTATGACAAAAAGTTTTGTTGCTTTTAGTATTGCATCTTTCAGTTTTTCCCCACTGCTCCTGTACTTGACCTTAATAACTTCACAGTGCCAAATAATTCCTTTAATAATTTGCCATATCTAAAATGTCAGCACTCCTAAAATCTAAAGCCATCATTTTTGTGTGGTCCAGCCACAATGATTGATGACCACTGGAACCCAAGTTCTCACCCACAAGTACAGTACATCTGATACTCTTTCCCTATTAGTAAATTCAGGATTATTTCATTGCGAGTTGGCTCTCTCACCATGTCACAGGCAGTGACTCTGGAGCTGTATTTATTGTAGCTGGGGGCAAGCTATCAGACAGGTAGCGATGGTCAGTGGACAGGCAGAAGTTAGAGGCAGGCGGCAGACTGGTAACAATGGTCAGGAAAGAGGCAGAGGTCAGAGGCAGGTGGCAGGCCAGTTGCGATGGTCAGGAATAGGCAGTGGTCATGGGCAGGCTGGAAACAGGTTGCAATGGTACATCCATGAATGTTAAAAATGAAAAAAACAGCAAACAGGCATTGGTCAGTGGCACAGGTTTCACAAGATCGAATGGATAAGAAGTAAGGAGTAAATGTGCTCATTTGCATGTCATTGCCCAGAAACCCTGGCTGCAGTGGAAGCACTGTTTGATAAGCAATAATGGGGAAAGACAGGGTTGCACAGACATGCAAATGCACCACAAGTGATATTTTTATTTACTATACTGTACACAAGATTGTACTAATTTGTGTACATCTTTCTGATATTTGGGCCACCAAAAAGTACGGGACAATAGTTCCTGTGTTTTGTGAACACCCAGATGTCTGTCAGGTTTGGAGTCATGCATTGGTTGAAAAACTTCTAATCGTATGCATTCTGGAACAAACAGGTGATTTTGGAAGGTTCAGAGGCCATTCTGCAGGATTAAATTGATGTTCTGCTTTGATTGCAGAGGAAAGGTTTGTGGGAATAGGCTCCTTTAATATGTGAGAGAAGGTCAGAACAAAAGGTGACACCAAGGAAATGTTTCTTGGTCAGAATGGTTTCTTCACATCCAAAATTTGAGGAGGAGTAAGGAAATAACCTGTGCAGCACCTGTTCCCCCCTGCTACAGAAGATCCGGCCACTACATGGGTATTGTCCCTGGTGCTGTAGCTCACCTGCTGGTTCAGGAGGTCTGAGTGGCTCCGCAGTTGTATTTTGGGAACAGCAACAGGGAGATGCTTTCTCCATCTCTTTACTGTGCAGCGCCTCCAACCCATGAGGATCCTGCTGAATGCAGCATGGTCCCCACAAGCAATACTCCTCTCCAATAACCACACACCATAGTTGGTCCAACGGCAGGTTTATTGCATAACAGCATGATAGTTTTTAAAAGCACATTTGAACTCTAGTTTTATATATACTATAGTTGATGTCTACAGAGACATTCCAGGACAATTAGGACATGTTTTGATGATCCTGAAGATTATCCGAGAACATCTGGAAATCATCCAGATAAGCAACACAAACTGGTCCAGGAGATCTCAAAGAGTATCATTGATAAAATGCTGAAAAGTGACAGGGGCATTGCAGACACTGAAAGGTATGACCAGGTATTCATAGTGTCCATAGCTTGTTCGAAAGGCAGTTTTCCACTCATCCTTCGGTTGGATACGAATTAGATTGTAAATTAATTAGTTTACATAGTAAACTAATTTGTAAACTTTACAAAGGTCAAGCTTTATAAAGATCTTGGCAAATCTTAACTTCAAAAGACAGGGGTGCCCAATGCTACATCAAATTCACAAAACATATATGGTAATAAGTATAAAGTTTAAATACTTCAATAATAATAGTAATTACTTGTTTTTTTAGTTAAACCTTTTGGCCAAAGCATTTTAGTGTTAGGACCTGCATTTTTGGTTTACCTTGACGTTTGGTATGCAGGCTTACGATGCTTTGGCAAAAGGGTTTAACTAAAAAAACAAGTAATTACTATTATTATTGAAGTATTTAAACTTTATACTTATAACCATATATGTTTTGTCAATTTGATGTAGCAGTGGGCACCCCTGTCTTTTGTTGTATTCATTTGCCACGCTCATTAGCACTCATTTTGGCATAAATATATATTCATGATGTGGTGGGTGCAGGAGTTTGAGCTACCTGGGAATGTGTGTGTGTTAATCAAATATTAACCTCCAGAAGTATTGGAATCAAAGGCAGTGGGTATCTATTTTTAATTGTGATGTTGTTCAGTTGCTGGAAATCAATGCAAGGACATAAAGAACTTTTTTCCCAACAAAGAAGAAACTGGCTCCAACAGAAGTAGAGGCTCAGATAAAACATTTAGAAAGGTTATCTTGTAAGTATTCTCGCAGAACTTGTAACTCATGTTCAGAAAGGGAATACATTCTCCCCAAAGAAAAGGCAGCACCTGGCAGTAATTCAATTGGACAATCATATAAGCGGTGTGGCGGAAGATTTTTTTCTGCTTGTCTGTTGTCACATACAGTACCTCCTGAAATTGTTGATATTGTAGTGGTAGCTGAAGGGGTTGAAGAAATTTCATAAATTGCGATCCTGTCAGGTAACCTGTTTGAGGTCAGGCAACATAGTTCACAATGTTCTGAGGGAATGGTGACAGTTCTGGTTTTCAAGTTGATTTGTCGGTTATGAACGATGAGCCAAGGAATACCTACAATAACTGGAAACTAAAGTGAAGGAATAAGGTTGAAATAAATATTCTCTTGCTGACCGGGCTCCACAATGAGATTTAGAATATTGGTTTCATGGGTAACAAGACCAGAGCTTAGATGAAAACTGTCAACTACTTCAATAATCACAGGAGAGTTTTTAGGTCTGGACGGGACCAAATTATCATTGGCAAATTCGATGTCAATAAAATTTGCGTGCGCACTAGAATCAATTATAGCAGTAGTGGAAATGCGACGAATACCTTCCTTAAGAACAATAGTCCACTAGAAGTTAGGATGCCTGATACTATAGGTAAGTTACTATCCTCTTGAGTGCTGAAGAATACGGGTTGTGACAGAGAGTGCATGGTGACAAAGGCAGTCATGGTCATCAATCTTTGTATACCTCGAGAGGCCGATGGTCTCAAAGACTTGTTAGGGTAACTGGGAAAGTAAGGCCCAGGATTTCCACAGTACAAACACAAGTCTTTCAGCAGTGTTGACTTCATTCTGCAGAACTGATTGGTCATCTAACAGTACCCACTTGCACTGGTTCAGCTTCTAGAGCTGGGGAAACTGACATTGTTGAAACTCTCTCTCTCCCATCCCTTCTCTCTCTCCCCAATCCATTATTTCTCTCTCTCATTCCTTTTCTCTCTTGTTCTCTCTCTCCTCATCCCTTTCCTCTCACTCCTCCATACCTTCTCTCTCTCTCCCATACCTTCACTCTCTTTCCCCATCCATTCTTTCTCTCCCCCCTCCCTTCTCTCTCCCCATTCCCTTCTCTCTCTTCCCCCATCCTCTCTCTGTCGGGTGCAGCATCAGGTACTTTGCCCCCAAAAAATTGAGTGGAAGGAGTTTTGGCCATTTTTTTCTTTCTTCATGTCAGTTCCGAATTCTTGATTTTAGGAGTTTTAGGTGCTGCTTGGTTTTCTTTCCCCAAATTAGGCTTTCTGTATTTAGGGGTCCCAGGTACAGCTGCTGCCTTTTGCTTTCTCAGGATTTTGGCTTTGGACAGCAGCAGCAGCAAGAAGATTATGTCAGTAGAACCGGGATTGTGCCATTGCACGAAGTGCATACTTTTTCCTCCCCCACAATACCTCTTTCTCCCTCCCCCCAATACCTACTTCTCTCTCCCCCCAATACCTCTGTCTCCTACCGCCAATACCTCCATTTCCCTCCTCCCCACAATATCTTCTTCCTACCCAATATGTCCCTCCTTCGTCCACCCCACATGACCTTATCCCCCAATGCCGCCTCCTCCTCCCTCCCCTCTAATACCTCCATCTCCCTCCTCTAGCCAATACTCCCTTCTCCCTCTTCTCTCCATACCTTCTTCTCCCTCCCCCCCTGTACCTCTGTCTCCCCCATACCTTATTCTCCCTACCCCACAATACCTCCTTCTCTCTTCCCCAATACTCCTTCTCTCTCCCCACTAATACCTCTTGCTCCCTAGTTCCCCCATCCTTCTAAAAGTGTCCTTCCCCCAATATCTCCCTCCTTCCTCCCCCCATACCTCCTCTTCTCACCGCCAATATCTCCTTCTCCCCCAAAAACATTCTCCTCCCCCATAAGAGTTATGCTTAAAACAGGAATGGGAGTAGGACTTTCTCAAATAAATACGTTTTTCTTTCAATAGAAAGTGTAACTGTAAGTATGTAAATGAAAAATGAGTGGTGCCCTATGATTCTAAATACATTAGCAGTGGTTTTCCATACCCACTAGTACCACCACACTTTGATAACTGGTATCAATGAATCTTCTAATTGTATCAAACCTAAAAAATAGTCTTTGACACAGACACTAAAAGACAAAATTGCATTTTCACTGATACGTAGCCTGGCATTAATTGACTCTATTTGATACATAGACCTTAGTTTTGTACCTGAAGAACAGAAAGATAAAGTGCTTTATTTATTCATACCGTACATTACGCAAGTCTGGAACATGGATTGCCTGTCTCACACTTTTGTAAGAAAGACACCAGACTATACTTTTTTCTTGGTTAAGGCATGTGAGAATGTAATATGTCAGTAAAACAAAGATTCACTTCTCTGTTTAAGAGCAAGAGTTGGAATGCGCCAAGCAATACATTTTCATCTACATTCAAAATATTTTTTTTATATTAATGTAGTATTTGTGTTAACTCTACCCCTTGACAATTACATTTTTTGTAAATCAAATATATCCATGAAGGTGAATGATGAATATGTGGCTCTTCTTTTCTGCCTTGAGTGATCCGACGATTTGAGATTAATTGGAAGAATGAAATTAATGGGATATTTCAATAAAGCCAAGATAAAAAATTTGCATACTTCTTATGTCCTATAAGTATATGTACTACAAAAAATCCATGTAAATGAAACCTACAGTATAGTACGGTCATTTATACATTGTTGTATCCTTGATCAGTATTTTGTTTCAGAATATATAATTTTAAATTAAAAAAACTCATATTTTCAAAAGAATTGGCGAAAATTAGAAACTAAGGGGGCGATTCACTAAGCAGCGAGCTTTTGCGCCCAATTGGGAAATTTTGACTCGCCCGTTACAAAGTGAAGCCAAACGCGGGATTCACTAAGAAGTGAAGTGCATTTTGGTCCATGCGGGCAAAAATATGCCCGATCGCGAGAGTTGTTTTTTTTCCCCCTGCTATCGTGCTTAAAATTCTAAAGCTCTTACAGATGATCGCACAGTATAAATATACATTTTAATACTAGTGTACATATGCAGGGGGTCTCCTGAGCTGAACCGCATAGATTTCAGCCTCGGGGACCCATTCTTCAAGAGATACAGACCCTGTTATGTGGTGCCGGTATCCCCTGTGCTTTTAGATCTCCTGAGTCACATGACCGGGGAATTTAAATCCTTCAGGGGAATACTGGCACCCCATAACAGGGCCTGTATCTCATGAAGTAAGGGGTCTCCGAGACTGAAACCATTCGGCAAACCCTTGTAATCCTATTGGAGGAAAGAGGCTGAATAGGCTTTTATAGGCCTGTGACGTCCCATTTGAGTGCAAATTGTTCACATGCCTCTGATTGGCTGTGAAAACCATGTGTTTTTGTTGACGTCATGTTAAGGAAGTGAAGCAGCGAATCAGAATGGCTGTGCTTCCCCCTTTTAACATGACGTCACCAAAAGCAACATGGCTGCCATCACATGGTACTTCAGCCAATCAGATTGAGGGAACTATATCATGTGACAGAGTTTTTTTAGAAAAGGATGTGACGTCATCCAAAGGGAATCACATGGTCTACAACAACCAATCAGATTGGGGATATAGTTCCCACAATCTGATTGGCTGAGATTCCATGTGACAGCAGCCATGTTGCTTTTGTTGATGTCATGTTAAAGGGAAAGGAAGCAAAGCCATTCTGATTGGCTGGCTTCACTCCCTTTACATGACGTCACCAAAAAAAAATGACAAATGGTTTTCACAGCCAATCAGAGGCGTGTGAACCATTTGCTTTTAAATGTGATGTCACAGGCCTATAAAAGCCTGTGCCGCCTCATTTGACGGCAAGAAGCTGAGGAGGGAGGACCTCCTCCTCCAATAGGATTATGAAGGAGAAGAAGGAGAAGAAGAAGAAGAAGAAGAAGAAGAAGAAGAAGAAGAAGAAGAAGAAGAAAAAGAAGACCGCCGAAAGAGCCACAATTGGATTACAATTTACAGATGAAGAAAAAGAGAGAAGAAAAGGCCCGTTGCTGTTTGGGTTCGTGGATTGGTTTGAGAGCTTGCGGTGACCATGGGAATCAGAAGGTGAAGACATCTAAAGGTAAGAAAAAAAATGAAATGTATGTTATATTTCATTTACAGGTTTTTTTTTATTTTAATTGTGATTGCATTTTTTTTTCACACATTCATTGCAAATGTATTTATGTATGGCCGTTTAGGGCTATACATACAGTAAGAAGCAATGTTTTTTTTTTTGTTGCAAATGCTTGCATGTACTGTATGTATTTTAAATGTTTATTGGTTCTTTGTTTTTAAATTTGTATGCTATTTATATTGCATATTGATGTAGTGTTCAGGATTTTATTCTGGTGTTTTAAATAGTTTATTTCTGGCTTTTGATTCGTGCTTGCTTTTTAATGTTGGACTTTTGATTTTTAATGATGCAGTTTATTTGGATATTTATTTTATTTATTCATGGTCTTGTTTTGGTGTTTTAATTATTTATTCTGGTCTTTATTTTGGGTTTGATTAATTAATTTGTAGTAATTTGGTTCTGTTTATTTCTTTATTTGTTTTTATTTTGAGATTGTTTTGAATGCATAGGATCTTGTTTGTGATTGTTTTTTTTAGGTTGACCATTGACTGGCATAGTGTTAAATCATGCCCATATTATATGGGCATGATGTATCCACTGTGCCATTCAATTGTTTGATTTGGTATTAGGATTAGGATTAGTAATGTGTTCATTTTGCAATGTAATGTGGTTTTATTTGGGCCTGTTTTTTATTCATTCACCATTACTTGCTATAGTGTTTAATCATGCCCATATTATATGAGCATGATTTACCCACTATACCAATGAATGGGTGATGGAACTCTACAAAAGCCTGTCCTGTTCCCCACACCATCGCAGACCACTCAGCTCTTCTGGACCCTCACAGGTATGACCGCACCACAAACAGCAGTAACCAGTAGTATAATCTTCCAGAGAGAGGGGGGAACTGTGTTACAATTGGAGGCGATGCTGAGATGGCAGCAACAGGGCAGGCTTTCAGGACTTATACTGCAGTGCAGTTTAGAGGACTTTGCTTGGCATCTGATAGTAAAAGAGGATGGCGCCGGGCCCCATATGACACCCCAGAGACACCGGGCACCCATCCGCATAAAGGAAGGGGGAGTCTCTCCCTGAGGCGACACCAGGGAGGGGGCTGCCCAAACCCTTACCAAGAACAGAACTTTTTGGGGGCAACCCCAGAGGGTATGTTACCGTGGAGCGCTGTTACCCTTCATCGTATCCAAGACAGGGCCAGGACAACGCTTACCACGTACTGTGAGGAACCCTGGGTATCTGTGCACAACGTACTGTGCATGTTGGGGCGACTCCCCGAGGGCATGTTACTGGGGAGTGCTATTACCCTTCATCCTACATTGAACAGGGGCCAGGACCCTTACAACATACCGTGAGGACCCTTGGGTACCTATGCACAATCAATTGTGTTTCTGTGACGGGACCTTTCAGGCTGTGGGATAACCCGTGCACCATGCATGATGTACTGTGCACGTTGAGGCGTACCCGGGGGGGAAATTATCCCGGGAGCGTGAACCCCATATCTGCTCTAAAAGGGACGAGCCCTTACAATGTACCATGGGGTACCTTGTGCACCTTTATTATTCAGGACTATACTGCAGTTCAAAGTGTGAGGAACTGGCCTCTGAGACATCACCTGGGACCCTGTGTACCTAATTTCTCCAGTGCTGTGCTGTAGGCTCTAACATGGCATCCACTGCATGTTTTCTACTTTCAAAATAGCGCTCCCACCAGAAAAACGGGACCACATGGGATGCAAAGTCAAGTTGCAAAGTTTTGTGCAAATCAGTTGCAAGCTTTCAACGCCAAGTCCTGGTACCACCCCTCAAAGTCTGGCTCAGCTGGAGCTATGTATGTCACACTTCTATCTGCACCGCCCTACCCATGTTCCACACAGGGAAGGGGCAACCAACTAACCAGCCAATTGGAGCTAACTTGGTCTGTGAGGAGTCCGCAACCTGCTGCACAAATCTCAGTTCCACAGAGGTGAGCACGAGCGAAGAGTAACTATACAGCCTCTACCTCAATGGCTACCAGCAGAGCTACTGGTGCCTTGAAGATTTCAAACTATAATCTCCCTGGAGATTACATAGTTGTCTATCTGCAGTGCCTCTGTCCGCACTGCCAGCTTCCCGGAAGCCATGCCAGCCTCAATGAGCGGTGCCAACACTGTGGCACCTTCTTCATGCGGCTTGCCAGACCTGAGGCTCAGGCCCTGTTTGTGCCAATTGACCAGGTTTCCACACCATCCGGTGCGGACCCCATGGTATGTCCTATTGCGGTCTCTACTGCTTGGCCTGCTGCCTCCTCTACTTTGGTCTACCCTGATGTTTATGCAATGGAGGATGTCATAGGCCCGTGGGGCCCTAAACAACGTGCCTGGATGCAGCCATGGTCTAGTACCAGAGACAACCCCCGTGTTCCCGTTGCTGATGGTTCCAGGACCGGAAATGGTATCAACACTACCTGATGACTGGGAGGGTGAGTTGACTATCCCGGGGGTGTTGGGTGTGCCTCCCCTGGCGACACGGTGGCAAGCAAGACCTGTGCCGATAGTTTCCAGAGAAGGCGAAGTGCCCCGACATCGCAGCCTGGTTGAGGTGTCTTCCCCTGCCCAAGAAGAAGTGCCCAGCTTCGCCCAACCTGTGGAGAAGAGACTGTCTCCTACCTGCATCCTGCGACAGCGTTCCAGCTACGAGTCATCCGTCCACAGGGCTGTGGTGCTGCCAGAGCTCTGGAAGAGTCCCACGCCTCAGGAGGATGCCGGCACTGCCCAAGACCTGTCTGTGGAGTAATCGAAGGACGTCTCCTACCTTCAGACTGGTTAGGTTCCTACTCCTTCCGTTCCACAGGATGCAGCTGCAGCCTATCCAGATGAGGAGCCAGACGAGGCCTTGTTCGTTGTGCCACGGGGTGATGCACTTGGAACGCAGCCAGACGTGATGTCCTTGGCACCGCCAGGCTTGTGCCTCCCTGGAAGTCTCGCAAGACTGTCGCAGCCGACTGAGATCACTAAGATGTCGTCTGCGGAGCCTACTGCAGCACCGCTCATTCCAACAGCGGTGAGTCCGGGACTGCTCCCTGCAGATGCCCCCTGCTATGTGGCCCCAATGTAAGGGAAGGGGTTACGAGCCCCTGACATCCCTCCCCTACCACCTCCACAGGGCTGTGGTAAGCCAACTCTATATGGACAGGCCATGGACATTGCTAGGCCAAAGCCACCGGTCCTGCCCACGCCCAGGCCACTGCCATTGATCCTACCACCTCCACCTTTGTGCTATCCAGGTTCCCATGTGATAATGTGTCCCCTTGGTTATCCCCTGATTTGGGGGATTGGTCTTTTGGGAGGGGGATTGTCGATCTGATGATTCAGAGGGAGAACCACCAGCACTAAATCTTTGTCTGTCGCAGGGTCTTTCATATTTTTTATGGAATTATCCAGATCACAATCTCATAATACCTCTGGAGTATCTTCCCAGGTGTGTACCAGGCCAAGTAGCCCAATTCGATTCCTGAAGAAGCCACAGCGAAACGCGTAGAATCGATCCGCTGCGGGAGGTGATTGAGCTGGGGAGATCATTGGAGACAACTGCTGGCAAACCATCAGGAGACGGACACACTAGGCAGCCTCTTCCGCCCTGACCCAAGACGACACAGGACGTGACGAGGGTATTCGTGACGTATGCGGAAGGGCTCCGCCGCTCCTGGAGAAACCGGCGTTCTCCAACCACAGCTGTCCTCTCCCTCGAACATTATTGTTTTTCAAAATGTGAGTGTATTATACATATATTTATCTACTGCTGCTAATACAATTTAGACTATACTACTCCATTGTGCGCTCTCTCTTTTACTTCCATATACCCCTGGGAGAATAATTGACTATCTACACTACAAGCTTCCTGTATCAAGACACCACTCTGAGGGGGATCCATTAAAGGGCTCCCATCAGAGAGAGAAGGGTCTCTGATACGCCTATCTTTGATATTGTCATCTGTGAGTACAACTATTGCAGAGAACACATACATTCAGACCATCATTGTTGTACCATCTGCACTATTATATTTATTTTCTTTTTCATATTCACGAGTCACACAGCGCTCCGCTCAAATTTGAAAACCTGCACAAGACCCATCTGGACCTGGACAGTCCGCCTCAAGGGTGTAGAGCTGCTTTTTTATTATTGTATTGCACATTAATATTCCTATTTTTTCACATATTGGTGAAGGTCACTAAACACAATTTGTGTATTCATTATAAATTGAACATCACTGTCACTTATATTGTATAATTATTTAACATTCACTTAGTTTGAGAAGCGCCCGGTTTTTATTTTTGTTTTTGCAAGTAGCCCAAGACCTGAATCCTGTCCGGAGACACCTGTTAAGTGGTGGGACCCTATGTTCCATGGCTATGTCACCAGCATGGACAGAACCAGGTTCTTGTTGGTAGATGGTCCCATAGTGGATCACTGGTCGAGGGAAGGCCACTGCTCCCCAGCTGAAGCCATTCGTCAACGGCTAGGAGAAATTAATTTAGGTGTCAGGATACCCCTCTATTCTATACCAGGAGGTGGACCCTAATGAGCCTAAGTTTTGGGTATTACCAGGCCAGGGAGCCGACCTCAAGATATTGAGGCTTAGCCGAGTTGACAGAGCAATAAGAAACCAGTACCGTCAGACTATGATTTCCTTTATATCACAGAACCGATCATGCAAGAAATAGATGACAACCAGCATGATTGACTCAAGTTGGCCATCACTGATTACCTCCAATCCAAAATGAGTGTTAAGGAAATTATTAAGGATTCCCTTATCTGTTCCATCATGCGAGAGTGGCTTATAGGGACATGTCTATTCATGGATAGGGTAGAAGTCCGACAGCAATCTGGTGCACCTAAGGTATATTCTGTGTGGGGGAAGGATTTTGAGGGATGGGCCATCCAAAAGCCTGATCCCAAATATAACAAGCAGTGCCCCCATTTTCTTTATGTTGGAAGAGTTACATTAATCATCGCTGTATTCAGTGGATGATTTGGGTCCCTGCTGTCCGTATATGTATTCTGGTTATGTTGTACCATCATATGTGTAACCTGTTATTGCATTGCAGGCTCCAGAGTGATGGATGGTGCATCAAATTTGTTCCAGTGAGGACATGGAATTTTCCACCCAGGGGAGAGTATAGCCATGGCTGGTCCAGACTGCCCCTCTGCCTCCTGTCACGTAAGTCCTTTGTAGCTACAGGCTATGGCAGGCTATCTTAGGGCTTTGACCCCCCTCATGCTGACTCTGAGTGACAGAAGAGGTGGTGCCACAAGGGTCTGTGTATAACCAATCATGGTACAGACCATGTGCCCTCCCCTTCTGGTGCATCAGAGAGGAAGTGCTGTATTATAGGCTTTCAGCTCTCACCCTCCTGGGGTGAGGAAGCAAGAAGTTGAGCTCAAGGCTGGAATGAGACATGCAGTCAGTTCCTCATGGGCTGACTGAGCAAGAGAGATTATAGGCTTCAAGTCTACCAGAGAGCCAAAGCATCATCCAAAGGTCTGGGGACCCAGATCAATTCTGATGCATACGCTGTACTGCTAGCAGTGGCTGCTACAATAAATCATCCCTTTTTATATACCCCTGCCTGCAGGGCCGCCAACAGAAATCATGGGGCCCAGGGCAAATGAAAGGAGCAGCCCCCCCCCCCCCCGAACCCATAGTGCACCTACCACGAAAATATATTTTTTAGCGTGCAACTTTTACTTAACTGTTTTCTTATTGTGATACAGAAAAAAACATTACAATGCAACCTGTTCATTTTTAGATTTTCAACAAAAGATAGGTGACTGCCTGCCTGGGTGAGTGAGTGAGTGACTGGGTGGGTGAGTGAGTGACTGGGTGGGTGGATGAGTGACTGGGTGGGTGAGTGACTCAGGTGAGTGGGTGAGTGAGTGGGTGGGTGAGTGACTGGGTGGGTGGGTGAGTGACTGGGGGGAGTGGGTGAGTGACTGAGTATTTTCTTTTTCATATTCACGAGTCACACAGCGCTCCGCTCAAATTTGAAAACCTGCACAAGACCCATCTGGACCTGGACAGTCCGCCTCAAGGGTGTGGAGCTGCTTTTTTATTATTGTATTGCACATTATTATTCCTATTTTTTCACATATTGGTGAAGGTCACTAAACACATTTTATTTATTTATTATAAATTGAACATCACTGTCACTTATATTGCATAATTATTCAACATTCACTTAGTTTGAGAAGCGCCCGGTTTTTATTTTTGTTTTTGCTGTACTTAAAAATAGCTGAGATTTTCAACAAGACTGGCAGCATATACTGTAGTGTACACTCAAATATTATTGCATGCTTAATCTGTTTAGCAATAGTACTCAATGTCAGGCAGTGGCTGCAAAGGCTTACAGGATAGTATCACACATAAAACGGGGTATGGATGGCTGGAAAGACATCATCATTTTGCCACTGTACAATTCCTTACCAAGACTGCACCTTGATTACGGAGTGCAGATTTGGGCACCACTCCATTATGGAACTGGAAAAAGTGCAGAAAAGAGCTACCAAATTAAAAGAGTGGACATAACTATTTACAAATATATTCATGGTCAATACAAGGAACTTTCAAGGGAACTATTCATCAGTACAAATGGCACAGGGTAATCTATTGAGATTTGAGGACAGGAGAATTTTCTAGCAGCAACTAAAATAGGCCTTAACTGTAAGGGCAATTCAAATGTGGAATTTACTACCTAAAGAGACTGTGATGGTAGATACAGTAAATATCTTTAAGAAAAGGTTAGGCAGCTTTTTAGAAAGGAAATGCATACAGGCATAAACCAAATAAGTTAAACATAATAATGATGTTGATTCAGGATGAAATCTGATTGCCATTACTGGGCTCAGCAAGGAATTTATTTTCCCCTTAGGTGACGGTGACATAATTAGCAAATGTTTCAACAGGGTTTTTTTATTTGCCTTCCTTTGGATCAATACAAATATAAGATGAGTATCTAAGCCAATTACATTTAAAATAGGTTCAACTCGATGGAATTATGTATTTTTTCAAATCTCATCTACTATGTACTGTATGTAACTATGTGTATATATACTGTGTGTATGTTGTGAAGGGGAAAAAATATCAGACTTGACGAGCCATATGAATTCTATGTAGAAACTAAAGCCATTTTATGTACATTATTAATTTAACATTATCCTTCTTCCCTTCTTGCCATAGGCACATCACACTATCATTTTCTTTTTGTTTCTTAAAAACTAACAGGAGTTATCATATAATCTTATCTTTTACTAATGCCTGGTCTTTGCCAAGACCCTGTCATAAGGTATTAATCATGGCTAATATCACTTGCAAACAACCTTTTGTTTAGCTCCACAAAGCAGTTTGCAGAATTATCATTTTCTGCTGCCATTCTGTCAGTCAGGCGTCTATATAACACTGCATGCTTACCCTGTTCACCTGCTAACACTGCCTCAGGGACTATTTCAAGCTGTGGAACCTACTGTCCAGTCATGAAGCATCAGCAATTCATACCTGCCTACTATATGCAAGTTAACAGTATGGTGATTCAAACCATTTTTTTCTGCAGATGCTACTTTATTATTCCAAAGTTACCGTAATAACAGGCCTACAAAGCAGGTGTGATAATTATTCATTCATTATTTATTTTATTCATTATCACCCTGTTGACCTTGAGTTGAGAATGTAGTCACATATATAGATCAGTTGCAGTTTTTACTTCCTAATGGCTGTGGCTGTAATACTGCTGCAGTCCTGTCAAGTCTCACGCTCCTGGGAGACCCTTATCTCTGAGACAGTCGTAACCATGCCCCTATTCATCAAACGTTTGCCCCCACGTCAAAGTCCCACCCGCAAATGTCCTACATCACCCCCAGACTGAAAAATTATGTTCTGGTAACCCAGTTTTGCTGCTTTTTATACAATTAGGGTCCGCAACAATGAAGGACAAGTATTTTATACCAATATTTTTAGATGAATCGCTCAATGACCAAAAAGAAAAGACCAGAGGAAGTTAGTGAACAAGATTTTTTGCACACATTTTTTGATCTCTATGTCTCTCAGGGTCCAAAAAAGTCGATAAATCAGGGATATTCTGAGAACCAATCAAAAGGCTCCTTTTTTCCCCATGCTCGGGAAACATTTCACCTTGGTGTGACCTACACATGGAGCTCCACCAAGAAGCCTTCGGTTTGGCAGAAGCAATAATGCTATGTCAGCCCAGCATAGGAAGAAATGAAAATGCCAAGAGATGGCATAAAGGAGCGGGAAAAGAAAAACAGGAAAACGTCAAGAAAACATGGAAACCTCGAATGAGGGATGAGGGAGTATATGTGATAGAGAAGGGCCCTTAGTTTGCTATTATTACTGTTATCATTTATATAACGGGGAGACAGAAAGTCATTCAAAGTCAAGTACTAATGACCTTACAAACATATACTGTATTATTTGAAGGGGTAGTAAGAGTCCCTAATATCTCAAGGCAATCACCCTGGCTACATCCATGAGTTGTGTATAGCTTTCATATACACAAAGCATAAGCCGTATGATGAACAAAGTTATACGTTTTATTGTAAAAATTTGACGAAATGCTGTTTTATCACCATGTACGGTACAAGCACACGGACACAACTAATGTAAACGTAACAGATAAACATTACATACATACAGTAATTGTATATTAATCTTGCTTATGTTTTTGACCATTTTTGATAGTGTATTTAGATCTGATACTGCATGTTTCTTATGTCCCTCCAAAATCTCCCAGGGCACACACACATTGTCATCATCTCATCATATTTCAGCCTTTGTTGATTCACCAATGGATTAATGACTCCCCGGTAACGGATAGGTTGATATATATATTATATATATATATATAGCTTAACCCCGTTATAGCGCGGTCCTCGGGGGCCACCCGCGACCACCGCGATATCAACGGGGTCACGAAAAAAATGGCCGCCAAATTTTATATTGATTTATTTATTTATTTTTTGTGGTGGTACCTCGTCCGCCGGAGGGAGAAAGCTGAGAACTCTCCCAGCGTTCCCTGGCCCGGTGGGGCAGTGGCAACAGCACGCAGCACGCAGCACGCAGCACGCAGCACTTACCCGGCATCTTGCAGTTCTTCTCCCTGTCTCTGCTTCCGTCTTGCGAGAGCAAGCTGCCTTAAAGAGACAGTGTGTCTCTGTGTGTGTATAGTTGACTGTGTGAGACTGTGTGTGTGTCAGTGTGCTGTGTGTGTGTGTGTGTGTGTGTGTGTGTGTGTGTGCAGTGTGCTGTGAGTGTGAGTGCAGTGTGCTATGAGTGTGTGCAGTGTGCTGTGAGTGTATGCAGTGTGTTGTGCAGTGTGCTCTGAGTGTGTGCAGTGTGCTGTGAGTGTATGCAGTGTTCTGTGAATGTATGCAGTGTGCTGTGAGTGTGCTGTGTGCAGGGAGTGTGTGCAGGGAGTGTGTGCAGTGTGTGTGCAAAAAAAAAAAAAACTTAGAAAAAATGTATTTATTTATTTTAAATTCGGGGTCCACGCTCAAACCGCGTTATAAGCGGATCCGCGTTATAGCAGATCGCGCTATAATGGGGTTGAGCTGTATATATATATATATATGCAGATATTACATTGCCATGAAATAAGGTGATTTTAATCCAATATAGTAAAACGCAGGAGAAATAAGCTCAGGCCTAATTTGTGACTGGCCCTAAAAGGCTGGATTTCTGGTTTTGGGCTAACAAAATAACTGGCGCTCTATAAGTCATCTGCTTCTGTGTATCCTCCATCCTTCTGGCTACCTTTATCTTAGGAAACCTTTCATTTGCGTACCAAAGATTTTATTGAACACAAGAAATAGTAGGTAATAAAATGACAAAACCTATGTGCGAAAAGAAAAAGACAAACAAACTCAATAGTTCACGTATACCCCTCACAAAGGTTCCACAAACCATTTGCAATCTCTAAAACATCATACAATATCAATTACAGATATTCAGATTCTGGGCATGGACATACACGTGAACACACTGAATAAGTCATTATTTAGCTTCCCCTTTGAAACTGGTGTCTATCAAAGCTTCATTCCACAACTACGAGTGCAATTACGGAACCAGGAGACCAGCTCTAAGACAGATGTTTTGCACTTGAGCTTGGTCACTAGTTTTATTTTGGCCTTTGATGGTATGCAGCATTGGGATATATTTTTATAATTTTATATAGCATTTCATTCTATTTTTAATCAACTGTTCATTTTACAGTATGCATTTATCAAACAATGAAATGTTTTACAACATGGGTGGGCAACTCCAGGCCTCAATGAGGTCAGGTTTTAAGGATATTCCTGCTTCAGCATAGCTGGCTCAATCTGTGGCTCAGTCAAAGGCTGAGCCACCTTTGCCGAACAGCGATATCCTTAAAATCTGACCTTTTGGTGGCCCTCGAGGACTGGAGTTGCCCACCCCTGTTCTACATCAATTCCACTTGACAAACACTATGGTAATATACTGTATAATACTGTAATGCTTTAGAAAAGTTAAGCCTACCTTGGAAGAAGCTCTTGACCCGGAGATAGCTGACGCTGAGTCGCAGGATGGAAAGTTTGTCCAGTTTGGTGATAATTTCAGGTGGAAAGGGCAGGAGACTAGCCAGCCGGTCTAACTCCGCATTCAGACGGTCTCTGTGTCTCTTTGAAGGATTTGATTTCTCACTTCCAGCTGAGGGCCTTCTGTGAGATAAAAAAATATATTACAATTTCAACCTGATAAAAGCTCTTTGTCACACGATGCGCTCCTTTCCTAGAACCAACAGGAGCCAATAGCAAAAACATGTGTAATGGGTTAAATCTATGTAATCAATGCATTATTTTAAGAGTCAGAGAACCATAAGTATTGCTGAATATTTTTGCAAAGTTTGCAGACATATCAAGATGAAATTTCAAAAGACGTTTGACGTCCTCAAGCTTTTGTTCCCTATTTAACTCACTGTAGCTCAGTAGAATCTGGCCTTTCCTGACACAGGCAAATACCGTCTCCTCTATTATTTATACACAAATAAGGTGGTGATAGGCCTATTATATTTGAACTAGCTGTATTGTATATTGTTTCTGTAATGTGCTGTGTACACTGCCAATGCTATTTCAAGAAAAACACATAAAGAAACACAGAGCCCTACGTACTGTATGATATAATGACCCATAATGTTCTCCTGATGTGGGTTTTTGATGAATTACAGTAGAATGCGCATGATCTTACTGCGGTATTACTGACTGATCTGAAACCACCAGTAACATATTTTCCTCTAGGAAATGAATGATGGGACCACTTGAATAAATGAGATATTTGCTCATTACAGAGGATTACAAGAAAACTATTCACAATATATATGCAGTGGGTAACGTGTGATGGTACTAGGGGGCCCAGAATAACACTGCTTTTCCATTCAAACGCTTACAGTTCCACTTAATAGGTTTATTTTATAAACTCTACTATTCTCTTTTATATCTTTATATATTTTGTACAGTATATTTCTGATTGTAAAAAGGTCCAAATGGGTTACAATTTCTTGGTATCAGGGTCAGTTGCACTACTGACAACTATATGAAAATAATAATAATTTTATATATTTATATATATATATATACATACATACACACACACATATACATATAGTAGAAGGATTTCTGTGAGGTAAGGCACTTCTATTATATATAGTTACCAACCCAGGTGCAACGGATGTTGAAGTATTTGCATCAATTCCAAAATATATCCAGCACTCTTGGGACTTTCCTTCAAGAAATAATTATTTAGCACCTTTTCCCCCACCCTCAGTGAGATCATAGAGCTACCGTGTATTCTGGTGCGGTGCATACATGTGAGGTCGAACAAAACACCCTGAGAACTCCGCGATGGTATGGGGAGGCACCAGGTCAGGCTCTCAATACTGATCATTCGTAGCACAGAGCCTCCAGCCGGTGAGGATCCTGGTGCAGCCAAGATGGTCCGCACTGGCAACTCAGATAGTGGTCCAGTCAAGTAGCCACAACAGATGGATTCAACCGGGTCTTTATTAGCAGCATACACGTAGTCATGACAGGCACATTCCCTGAAGTAGTACCCACAGAGCTTGAGGCCATGCAGGCCCCTTCTCAGCTTCTTTACCACCTGATGGGATAAAGGGTAAGTGCTTCCACCCCACAGGGGGAGGGAAGAGAGCCCCTGACATCTGGGAGAGGGTCAGCTTTTGTAACCCTGCCCCATAACAGGGCAGGCAGGTCCGATACTGACAGGCACATCATGGGCATGTAACCCAGCCAGTATCCTCCCCAGGGATGACACTCTCTGGTTGTTGTTAGGCTAGCCCCTAGATACAGCAATTGTGTATCCAGGCTGCAACAGCAAGCCAGGCCTCCATGAGAGAGCTTATCCCCACATTGCCTGTGTCTAACATACTGTTATGGCCAAAGGAAAGATAATAGCCAGAGGACTGGGCTAATCTAAATACTGTTTTTACATAGTAGATGAAGTTGAAAAAAAGACATACTGTACGTACATCAATTTCAACCTATGCTAGATTTAGATGACAGATACTTTATCCTATATTTGTACTTACAGTATATTGATCCAGAGGAAAGCAAACAAAAAAAACCCCAGTGAGATATCATCCATGGTATCTGATAAGGGGGGAAATAATTTCCTTCCTGATATTAGCAATCAGATTACTTCCTGGATCAACATCCTTCCCGTTTTTACTTATTTGGTATAACCCTGTATACCTTTCCTGTCTAAAAAGATAGTTTGGTGATGTGCTCAAAAGTGCTTTGGTCCGTATATTTAAAGTGGAAGGGAGCACATACTGGGTAATGACTATTGGATTGTAACAGTACTAAGCCTATAGGGGGGCTCTAAGATTACCCTGAAGGTTGGGGGGGGGGGTTGCCCAGAGACACTCTCCCCTACCTCATTGGGTTGGCCCCAGGTTATGTACTCACGATACTTAAATCCCCCAGAGGCTCCCTTCCAAAGCGTGCTGCTGTATCAGGATAAGAAGTCCAAATACGAAGAGTGTGCAGCGCACAGCAATGAGTGAAGAGAGCAGGTCTGGCAAACGAAATCCTTTATTGAGAAGTCATAAAATAGAGGGCTGCAACCCTTCTACGCGTTTCGTGCTAGTGCACTTTATCACTTCTTGATATAGCCTCTCCTCATTGGCCGCCTCTTCGCGCCCTTGCACTGCGCATGCGCAGTCTTTCTGAGGGCCTCCGCAACTGCTGCTGTACTGAGCATGCGCGAAGGACAACATGGCGGCGCCCTGTACCGTCGGGCTGCCGCGGAGCACCGGATCGCTCCCTGCTCGGCCCCCACCCTTTAGAGATGCCGGCGGGTCCGCCGCTTGGCTCCGGCGGCACTCGCCCTTGCCCCTGACAGCGGAGGTAACGGGGGTCCGGGGGTACATATATATATCGAATAAATGTGACAGCCGGCACTCCAAAGTACTTCGGTACTGCACCGACACACTTTATTCGAGCAAATACCCAGTATGTACCTGGCAGATACCTGGAATGCGCCGCTCCTCACCTCTGACAAGCCCCGTTGCATTTGCCTTCCCAGCCTGGGTTCATGCCTGGCTGACGGGCGGCTGATCTGTTAAATGATAATGATTAGGATTTAATAGGCTGCAATGCTTCGCGTGTCTACCAGATGGCATAAATTCATGAATTGTAATGCAGGAATATATATATATACTGTGCAGTATTGCAGCCAGGGGAATAAATGCTTCATCCCTGCTGGGAAAATACCTCAATGCACTCGGGCAGAAAACAGTCACAAACCTCAATACACGGGTATACCCGAATTCGTGGGACTAGGGAGCTCGAATAAAGTGTGTCGGCAGTGTATATTGTGTCTTGTTTTATCATCAATACATACTTTATATATACACATTACCGGAGTGCTGTCTCCTGATTTCGTGCAAAAACTGTATCATTTTATATATATACTTATTATATACTTCTTTTCACACAAATATATATATATAAATAATAATATATATATATATTATAATTATATAATATATATATATATTATAGAATATTTTGTGTGAAAAAGAAAGTACACCTCTTTGAATTCTAATAACAATCATTTGTTCCTTAGAGGTATTTAAAATAGGTCATTACAAGCACAAGTACACAACAACACATGACATATTACACCGTGTCATGATTTATTTAACAAAAATAAAGCTAAAATGGAGAAGCTATGTGTGAAAAACTAAGTACACCCTTACTGCTTCCATAGGAATTAAGATGCTAAGTAGCAGACAGGTGCTGCTAATCAAATGCCCTTGATTAATTGATCATCAGCAAGTGTGACCACATCTATAAAAGCCAAAGTTTTAGCTGTTTGCTGGTCTGGAGCATTCAGGTGTGTGTTAACACAATGCCAAGGAGGAAAGACATCAGCAATGATCTTAGAGAAGCAATTGTTGCTGCCCATCAATCTGGGAAGGGTTATAAGGCTATTTCCAAACAATTTAAAGTCCATCATTCTACAGTGAGAAAGATTATTCAAAAGTGGAAAACATTCAAGACAGTTGCCAATTTTCCCAGGAGTGGACGTCCCAGCAAATTCACCCCAAGGTCAGACCGTGCAATGCTCAGAGAAATTGCAAAAAAAAACAAGAGTTATATCTCAGACTCTACAGGCCTCAGTTAGCATGTCAAATGTTAAAGTTCATGACAGTACAATTAGAAAAAGACTGAAAAAGTATGGTTTGTTTGGAAGGGTTGCCAGGAGAAAGCCTCTTCCTCTAAAAAGAACATGGCAGCACGGCTTAGGTTTGCAAAGTTGGATCTGAACAAACCACAAGACTTCTGGAACAATGTCCTTTGGACAGACAAGACCAAAGTGGAGATGTTTGGCCATATTGCACAGCGCCACGTTTGGCGAAAACCAAACACAGCATATCAGCACAAACACCTCATACCAACTGTGAAGGACGGTGGTGGAGGGGTGATGATTTGGGCTTGTTTTGCAGCCACAGGACCTGGGAACTTCACAGTCATTGAGTCGACCATTAACACCTTTGTATACCAAAGTATTCTAGAGTCAAATATGAGGCCATCTGTTTGACAGCTAAAGCTTGGCTGAAATTGGGTCATGCAACAGGACAATGATCCCAAGCACACCAGCAAATCTACAACAGAATGGCTGAAAAAGAAAAGAATCAAGGTGTTGCAATGGCCCAGTCAAAGTCCAGACCTCAACCCGATTGAAAGGCTGTGGCTGGACCTTAAGAGAGCTGTGCATAAACAAATGCCCACAAACCTCAATGAACTGAAGCAACGTTGTAAAGAAGAGTGGGACAAAATTCCTCCACAACGATGTGAGAGACTGATAAAGTCATACAGAAAACGATTACTTCAAGTTTGTACGGAATCGGGGAACACGTCCTTTGCGACGTGTTCCCTCCTTACGTGTTACTGCACAGACCTCCACTCTGGGACCAACGCGTGCGCGCACCCCGCTCTGCTTACAGAGTGCTCGCACACGCGCAGCTCTTCTAGTGTGCCACGAAGCTTAGTTCCGCCCCCTCGGATGCGTCGTGCTTCTCTCGCGCGTGGCGCAGACACGTGACGCCGTGCACCGCTCCCCAGCTGCGTGGCAAGTTCTCATCTAGCCCACTTGTCTGCTGCAGCCATTCCTTGCCTCCGCAGAGGCCGCACTTCCGCTCCGCCTCCCTTGCTACTGGTTCCTGTGTGCTACAAATGCCCTGCACTTCCCTTCCTGCTTTGCAGAGCATAACTGGTTGTAGTCTTGAGCTCCTGCATCTGTTGTACCTTGCTCCTTGTCTTGTGTTCCTTCCTGCAGTTTGATTCTACGTGTACCGACCCGGCTTGACTTCTGAACCCCTCTGGATATTGACCCCGGCTTACCCTCGACTCTGCTAACCTCTCCAACCCAGACCACGGCTATACGGACTTTGACAATTCTGACCTCTCCATCCCAAGACCTTGGCAAGTATCAGGGCTAACCCACTCTCTCCAACCCAGACCCAGCTACGTTGACAATCCGCCTGTTAGGCACGCTTCCGCTGCTGTGGGTGCGTGGTTCTATACTTCCCTACCTCAGTACCGGGTCCTGTCTTGCTCGTGGGCAGCGCAAGTGTTACAAAGTTATTGCTGCTAAAGGTGGTTCTACAAGCTATTGATTCATAAGGTATACTTAGTTTTTCACACATAGCTTCTCCATTTTGGCTTTATTTTTGTTAAATAAATCATGACACGGTGTAATATGTCATGTGTTATTGTTCATTAGAGGTTGTATTTACCTAATTTTAAGACCTGCTAAGGAACAGATGATTGTTATTATGTCCTGATATGTAAAACCATAGAATTCAAAGAGGGTGTACTTTCTTTTTCACACAACTGTATATATAGATATATATCTATATATATATATATAGACAGTCTTCGACAAATGCGGTCACCTGGTCACCCGGGGCGACTGCATTTTACCCCCTGGCGAGATGTTTCGGCGGCGTTTTGGCATTTTCCTCCTTCTCCGACTGCAATTAAAATGGCCGCGCGGCATTGCCAACAGGATGCTATGGAACATGTCAAAGAAGCAGTGCGCCGCACGAGCAGTGTCCGCCCCCACCCACACCTTAGCCTCATCCTATAGGAGCGTGGGAGGGGGGGGGGTGCCGTCAGACAATAGGCAGAAGCCACCACGAGTGCTGCTAGTCCGGGGAGGGAGGTGTGTTGCTAGTCCGGGGAGGGAGGAGTGTTGCGAGTCCAGGGGGGGCGTGGCCGCCCTCTTTGGCGGCGTGTGCTTCTGATGCCAAAATGGCAGCGGGGACATGAGGTGGAAGTAGCGGGGGACATGAGGCAGCGGCAGCGGGACTGGAGCAGGTACCGGGGGAAAGGGGGACACACGCACACAACACCCCCTGCAGAGCTGGGGCAGCTATCCCGGGCCGAGAGGCTGTGGTGGGCCGGGCCCCAGCCGTCCCAGCGCCACCAGCACCATGTCCGTCATCCGGATCCCAGATTTCTTCCCTACCTGCTTCAGGCGCTGAGCTCCGCTATTGCTGCGGCCTCCAGTTTAGACCCTGTGCCGGAAGTTCGGCGGGTGAACGGAGATGCAATGGAGGGGGGGGGGGGGGGGGGGGGGGGGGAGAGGGGGGGGGTGGACAGAGATACAAGGGGGGAGTGGCCTGAAATGCAAGGAGGGGATCTGAGTTGCAAGGGGGAGACAGGTTGGAGTTGGGAGAGCAGAGTGAGACAGGCTGGTGCTGGGAGAGAGACAGGTTGGTAGAGGGACAGCCTGAAGGGGGAGAGGTACAGGCTGGAGTGGGGAGAGAGCAGAGAGAGAGACAGTCTGGAGGGGGGAGAAAGCAGAAAGAGAGAGAGAGACAGGCTGGAGTGGGGAGAGAGCAGAGAGAGACAGGGTGGAGTGGGGAGAGCAGAGAGAGAGAGATAGGCTGGAGTGGGGAGAGAGGAGAGAGACAGGCTGGAGTGGGGAGAGGGCAGAGAGAGAGAGAGACAGGCTGGAGTGGGGAGAGAGCAGAGAGAGAGAGAGAGATAGGCTGGAGTGGGGAGAGCAGAGAGAGATAGGCTGGAGTGAGGAGAGAGCAGAGGGAGAGGCT
Source organism: Ascaphus truei (assembly GCA_036426205.1). Lineage (NCBI taxonomy): Eukaryota > Metazoa > Chordata > Amphibia > Anura > Ascaphidae > Ascaphus > Ascaphus truei. The sequence goes on from WSYH01000155.1 coordinate 64,256, forward strand.
GGCGGGGAGAGAGAGTCACCCACGCAGGCAGTCAGTCACCCACGCAGGCAGTCAGTCAGTCACCCACGCAGTCAGTCAGTCACCCACACAGTCACCCACACAGTCAGTCAGTCACCCACGCAGGCAGTCAGTCAGTCAGTCATCCACCCAGACTAGTGGGTGGTTAGTTGTTCCTGTTTTTTGGATGTCTCACGCAGTCACTCAATAAATTAGTTTTTATTATTGGTGTGCCGTTTTCCTCTGTGCTATACCCCATCGCAGTGCTCCACTTTTCCCTCCTTCGAGGTGTTTTTCCTGCCACCCACCCAGACTAGTCGCACACTCGCACACAATTCTTATTAGGAATTTATTCCATTTTTTACATTTGGGGTGGGGGAGGGGTTAGGGGCGTGGCTAGGTGGCGAGTAGATTTTTTGGTTCGGCGAGTAGATTTTTGGGTGATTTGTCAAGCACACACACACACACACACACACACACACACACACACACACACACACACACACACACACACACACACACACACCATATTAGTGGAAGATAAGGAAACTTTCTAATTCTAAAAACTACAGTAATATGGTTAACTGAAAGAAGAAAAAAAAAAAACAATGATGTTTACCAAAACAATCCATAAATGTATCATTTGAACTATGCACAATATACACAGTTTGTCATCGCAGCAGTTGTTTAGGCAAATGTTCAACATAGAATATATCTTGACATTATTAAGGTAGTAAGAATACACATTTTTTTTAAAGAATTAGGAATACAGTATATTAAGGAAATGTTGAAGTTTTTACATTCGTATTTATTACTCATTACAAATTTTATGAACTTTTTATTGGCCATGGGAGAGAGTACTGACCTTACGCCCATTTCGTGATGCGACGGGAAGATATTTTCCCCCGGTGCCAGAACGTGAGACCCAAGGTGTCCCTGTTGCGGCATTAGGGCCACCCCCCCCCCCCCCCCCCCAGTTGAGGTGAGCTTTTATAATTACAAAATAATAATTTGAGAAGTAAAACAATACACTGCAAAGTGACAAAGTGCATATATTGTAAGTATAGCCATGGCTGGTCCAAACTATCTTTCTGCCTTCCTGTCACGTAAGTTCTGATAGCTGCAGACAGTGGCAGGCTATCCTGTGGGTTGACCCCCCCTCATGCTGCCCCTCTGAGTGACAGGGGTGGAGGTGAACTGAGTCTGTGTACAGCCAATCATGGTGCAGACTCTGTGCCCTCCCCCTCTGAGCTTTGTGTTCCAAATTGTATTCAGTCAAGGTCTCCTCTGTCCTATTTCCCCTTACCATCGCGGACGCTCATCTCTCCTGGACCCTCACAGGTAACAAGCACCACAAGACCTGTAGCTTAGGCAAGATCTCCAAGGGGGGGGGGGGGGAAGGGGGGGGGGGGGGAAGCAGTGCTGCAAATGGAGGCGCTGCTGAGATGCAGAACAGGGCAGGCTTTTAAGGACATTGCAGCAGGGCAACAAAAGAGGCGGGCCGGGTCCTTGATGCTTCACCAGGGACCCAGGGCACCCGTTCGAGTTAAGGATGGGGGAAACTTCTCTCTCTGAGGCGACACCAGGGAGGGGGTTACCCAGACCCTTACCAAAGAAAGACTATGTTGGGGCGTAAGCTGAAGGCATGATACCAGGGAGCGTGAACCCTTCATCTAAATTCAGAACAGTGGTTGGGGTGCACCCTGACGGGAAATCCAGGGAGTGTGTACCCTTCATGCTGCATACAAATCAGTACTAAGGAATGGGTCCCTGAGGCGTCACCAGGGGCCATGTGTACCTTTTGTTCTGTGGACTGTGCGGTGTTCTCAAAATTGAGTCTACCGCATGTTACATGCTCTCAAAATGGCATTCCCGCAAGAAATACAGGACCACATGTGTTTGCAAAACTAAATGCAAGCTTTTCTGCAACAGTTAGTGCAAGCTGTTCGGCACCAAACCAACGCCCCGCTCATCGCTGTGACTGGCTCAGCCAGAGCCAAGTCACTCCTTGTTCTGCTGTGGCCCTTCCCTATATTCTACCTAGGGGAGTGGGCAATACCTGAGAGCCAATCGGAGGTGGTTTCCCACTATAGGAGGAGTCAACCACACCCTGCCTTACTTCATTTCCACGGAGCTGAGCCAAAGGAAGGAACTACCTTGCCTTCTTGCCACCACTATCTCACTAAAGAAAGATCAGAAGAGAATGTCTGAATTGGAGTTAACCAATTATTACCTACCAGGAGGCTACCTGGTTGTCACCATACATGGCAAACATCACCTGCGCTGTGTCTGCCCAAATTGCAGACTCCTTTAAGGGCGATGCCAGCCCCACGTGTGGTGCCAGCACTGCGGGGCCCTGTTCATGCGGCCTGCCAGCTCTGTGCCAACTCCAGCCAATAGACCGGGCCTCCACATCAGATGGTGTGGCCCCTGCAGTCTTTTCTACGCTGGTACCTATTTCAGCCTACGACCGGGCTCTACTGCCATTAGATGTGGCCTGCACCAACCTATACATTGCAGAGCCACGTGTGGGCCCGTGTGCACTGCTATCTACTACCCAAGCTCCAGTGTACCGGTGCCCGAGACGACCCCCACTATGATGCTGTGCCTGACGGTTCCAGGATCGGAACCTGTACCTGCTGCTAACAGGGAGGGTGAGTTGACTGCCCCGGGGGTGTTCGGTGCACTTCCCCTGGTGGTGCAGGAGCGGGCAAGCTCTGTGCTAATGGCCACCATGGACTGCGGGGTGCCCCGACATCATGCGCGGAGGAGGTGTCCTTACCTTCCTCAGAAGAAAATGACATCAGCCGTTTGGGATCTGCGGCGAAATCTTCACCTACACGTTTCCTGCCGCAGTCCTGAGTCATCCGCCCAGAAGGCCGTGGTGAATCCAGAGTCCCGGAGGAGCCCAGCACCCGAGGAAGACGTTGGAGCAGTAAAGGAGCCATCTGCAGAGGATCCGGTGGAGCCAGAAGACGTCCCCTACATTCGGATGGGTGAGGCTCCTACATTTTACTTCTACCAGGATTCTGCTGTGGCCTACCTGACCGAGGAGCCATGCGGGGCCTTGTTCGGTGTGCCGCGGGGTGATGCACTTCCGACACAGCCGGACGTGACGTCATCTGTGCCGCCCGACCGGTGCCTGCCTGGAGATCCTGTGAGACCAGACAGCCATGATGACATCGACAAGATGGTGGCTGCACAAGCTGCAGAACCTCTGATGAAGCCTTCAGGGGTGAGTGCGGGACAGTCCACTACTACCTCTGTTCCCAAGAAGACACCGCTACGAGGAAGGGGTTATCAGACCCCTGCTATCACCTCACTACCCCTCCCTATGGGCTGTGGTAAGCCTGACAACTTTGGACTGGTCATGGACATTGATAGGCCCAGTTCACCAGTCCCAATTGCCCATACCCCGTCACCAGCCCCTATGTCCAGCCTGATACTACCACATAGGGGTAAGGGTAAGTCCAATCCAAAACGATTCGTCCAGGACACTCCTAGGCCTCACCCCTTGGCCTTTAGTCCCACTGTTTCGGCCCATGCCACCCCTGTTCAGGACTGTGCTATGACCTCCATAACACCTAGCCGAGTGGTGGATAATAGTCTTGCCCCTGCAGCATCCACCTTTGTACTCCCTCCGTAAGAGGGTGGGAGAAATTTATTTTGGGGTAAAAATACCTAAGGGACCCTCTATTTATAACAGTAGGTAGAACTTTGCAAACCTAGATTTTTGGTTCTGCCGGCCAAGGAGCTCGCCACAAAATATTACAATTTAGCCGAGCTTACTGGGCTATACTACTCAGGTACCGTCAGTCTCACGGGTAGGAGTTCCAATATGTACCCAAGCTGATCATGGAGGAAATTGAGAACAACCGTCATAATTGCTTAAACAGGCTGTCTTAGGGTATCTCAAGGCTAAAACTTTTGAGAATATATTCATCAATGAATACAAAATATGCTCCATTATGGAGGAGTGGTTAGTGGGTACATGCATTTATAAGGACAGCGTGGAAGTCAGACAGAGGCCTAGTTCGCCTAAGGTGTACTTTATCTGGACCAAGATGTTTGATGGACGGGTGGTAAAAAAATCCGATCCCAAGTATTATAAATAGGGATTATGTCATTCTTCCCATTGGAAGCATTGTTATATCATCATCGCAGTACAGTGGATGATATGGGTTAGCAATGTCGGTGTACTGTACTACCGTTAATGTCGTAACATCTGCTGTAACCTGTTTCTGTGTTGCAGGCTCCAGGTTACTGGATGGTGCCCCAAATTTTATCCCAGTGAGGACATGGGAATTTCACCTAAGGGGAGAGTGTAGCCATGGCTGGTCCAGACTATCTTTCTGCCTTCCTGTCATGTAAGTTCTGATGGCTACAGACAGTGACAGGCTATCCTGTGGGTTTACCCTCCCCCCCTCATGCTGCCTCTCTGAGTGACAGGGGTGGAGGTGAACTGAGTCTGTGTACAGCCAATCATGGTGCAAACTCTGTGCCCTCCCCCTTTGTGCCTTAGGGAGGAATTGTTCCAAATTGTATTCAGTCAAGGTCTCCCCCTCCTGGGGTTAAGATGTGGAGTTGAGCTTACCCTCCTGGGGTAGAGACCTGCAGCCTAAGATCTGCACAGAGGACAAGGCCTCAAGACTGCAAGAGGTCAGGCACCATTCAGAGGTCTAGGACCTATCCTGACAAACCCATGCATACGCTGTAATACCAACTGCAGTGGCTGCACAAATAAAGAATCCTTTTTATATACTGTACTCCTGCCTAAGTAACAGTCTATTGGGTAGGAGTATGAGAGAAGTGTGTTGTGGTGGAGACTGTCTCCAGGAACCCTGGATCCTATTGCGACTGGAGGCACTGATGACACCAAGATAAGAACATGAGGATCACCAAAAGCCTGTCCTGTTTCCCCTTACCATCGCAGACGCTCATCTCTCCTGGACCCTCACAGGTAACAAGCACCACAACACCTGTAGCTTAGGCACGATCTCCCAGAGAGGGGGGGAAGGGGGGGAGATGCAGTGCTACATAAGTAATAATATCCTCGAAGATCTTTGTCTTCTGTGCTGTTCACTTGGTCTACATCTCATCTTACAGTATGTTCAAGCGATTAAAGAAGTCAGGTTTTACAACAGTTCTTCCAGGCATTTTAAGTTTAGTCAAATTACATCTTTCTGATGTATCGTTGCATGTATGCATTATATACTTTGTTTTCACAGGGAAAGGGGCACCAGATCCCTAAAGCAAAGAAAAACATCACATCAAAACATTTGCTTAACCCTTTCGCTGCCACAGCGCCTGCCCTCCATGCCGTTCAAACATAGCAAGAAAGAACAGTTCTCTCCTATTCAGTATTCCAGCACCATGGCCAATAATCTATGCATCACCATATGAGGTTTCTTGTTGATTTCTGAGTGCCAGAAGAGTCGCAGTACCGGTGACGTGATCGTGGCGGCCATTTCCCTACAGGGCAGATCGCACCCTGCGCTCCAGGGGAACGCAGGACTTTCTAAGCTTAATAACAAACCCTTCCCTGGGCATGAAATAACCACTACATCATGGAGACACTGGAGTACCACACTTTATGACGTAGTTACTACGTCTTGGAGCATCCAAAGGGTTCAATAAGAAAAAGAAATGCACTTTGCCACTAAGAGGTCTTTTTCCTAAAGTCCTCTGGGGGCAAAAAAACTAAACCAAATTTTCCAAAAAGAGAAACATATTCCCCATTGCATCTGTGCCTTAGTTTCCCTAAGTATTGCACACATGGTAAAAAATGGTGCAACTCAATGTACTAAAGGTTTTCAGATCATGTTTTTACACTACATTGTTTGGGGGCTATTTACAAAAGTGAAAATCGGACAAAAATCCTGGGAAAAGCAGGGCACTTTCCTAGATTACCCTGCGTTTCTGCCGGTCAGCATTTATACAGCTTGTTCTGGTGAGTTTTCTTCCCTGTTTGCCCGAGCTAACACTAATTGAGCCATTGGAAAATGAAAAACAGGTGTTTTGGGGGCGTATTACTTTTTTTTCCCCTGCTGCAGCAATAAAAAAATGCAGAGTAGTAAATCCTTAGTTTCTTTATACAGTTTCACACCTTTATTTTACCCGCTCCCTCTGAGATGGTCTTAGGCTTCACTTCTCTAATCGTCATAGGCAGTGGTCGACAAATCACCCAAAAATCTACTCGCCGAACCCAAAAATCTACTTGCCGCTTAGCCCCTCCCCATTCCGTCATTAGCCCCGCCCCCATTCTGCCCTTAGCCCCGCCCCCAGCCATGCTTGTAAAAAAATTAATTTAATACATTTCTAGTAAGAACAACATTCGTTTTTGACATAAAAGTTTATTTATTGTATTGTATATATACAGGGTAAATAAGATATCCAGATCCAGAGTGTGAGAGAGTGTGGGTGACCGAGATAGAGAGAGAAAGGGTGACAGAGAGAGAAAGGGTGACAGAGAGAGAAAGGGTGACAGAGAGATAGAGTGTGGGTGACAGAGAGAGAGAGAGAGAAAGGGTGTGTGAGAGAGAGAGAGAGAGAGAGAGAGAGAGAGAGAGAGAGAGAGAGGGGAGAGGGGCCAGCGGGTGACAGGGAGTATGGTTGACAGGGATGAGGGGTTACCGGGATGAGGTGACAGAGGGTGACAGGGAGAGGAGTGAAAGAGGGTGAAGAAGAGATGCCGGTGATGACAGGAGGGTGACAGGGAGAGGTGGTGACAGAGGGTGGCCAGGGAGAGGGTGAAGGGGACCGGGGAGAGGGGAGGGTGACAGGGAGAGGGTGGACAGGGTGACAGGGAGAGGGTGCAGGGAAGGTGGTGACAGAGGGTGAAAGGGTGTTGAGGGGACAGAGGGTGACAGGGGAGAGGGCGACAGAAGGGGTGAAAGAGGAGAAGAAGAGGGTGACGAGGGAGCGAGGTGTGAATGGGTAGACAGGGTTGAAAGGAGGGGGACAGGGAAGCAGAGGGGACAGAGGGACGGAAAGGGATAGAGGCGTGATCTCAGAGGGCGACAGGGAGGAGGGATGAGGGTGAAGGACGAGGGGCGAAGGTATGAGTGGTGAACAGGGAGCGGGTGGAAAGGCGATGGGTTGAAGAGGGTGTGACGGGGTGACGGGTTGGTGGGCGTATTCACACACTCCCAGACAACACCACTCACTCACATACACACACACTCACCAGTACACACACTCAAGACCATACACAACTCATCCAAGATAGTGATCAGCAGCCACCACTCCCACCACAAACACACAGACACACCAAACTAGACACACACACTCACAACACACTCACAGGTGGACCACCTCATAGACATCGCAACCGACAGACAGACACTCACACACACCGACACACACACACCACCGTCACAGATACACACATACTCACAGACAACCACACTCACAGACCACTCACGATCAGATACAGACACTCACAACCACCCACTTTACCACGAGCCACACCACCCAGACACACACACACGCTCAGATCACAACACTCACAAAA